>VDFB02249617.1:0-27696 GCA_007258455.2 Sequoia sempervirens
TGTGATCTTGCAGGTCTTCAAACAAAGGGAAAATTTGCATGTCGGTTTGTGGTCCAAAGATGAAATCTCATCATTCAACAAGTTTAGGAAGCGAGATGTTTGATGAGTATAGGCACTTCCTCCATAAATCATAAGGAATTGAACTCTGGCGATCTTTTCAATGGAAAAGAAGAGACTACATCAAAACCATGAAGAATGACACCTCGCCTATGGAAGTTGGAATATAATAGAATTAATCATCAAGGTTATACATCAGATCAAATTTTTATCTATCATATATGATATCTTTGGAATTTTTAATTTTTATATTGTGTTTTGTTTACTCATGTTGTAATTGACAATGATTGTCGTTGTTAATTTGTTTAGCTTTTATGCTTCATGAAGGTCATCAAGGCATTAATGGTCGGCTTCCACAAGGACTAAAAAGTTATACCAGACAATTTAGTAGGTTTCCCTACTATGAGAAGCTACAAATTGTGCGTTTGTTTGATACAATGCATATCGGAAAGAATATAACAGAAACATTATGGAAAATATTAGATGGAGGGCATGACAAAGAAAAAATTGTCAAAATTTGTAGTGACATTCAGGAAGCCAATCATACAATGAAAAATGGCATTCAATTAAATAGCGATGGAGACCAAATTAATATAAGTGCCCTTCCTTGGTTATTAATGGAGCAACAAAGAAATGCTATAAAAGAAGTCATACGAAAATTTTGATTTCCCACAGGATTTGCTGCGAACATAAACAATATCATAACAAAGAAAGGTGAATTTGGGTCAGGGATGAAAATGCATGGTTGGCATACCTTCATTAAGGTAATTATTCTAGTCTATTTTATATATATTTGTATACTACATGTACTTTTTAGTGTATTATGTTTACTAGTTTTGGAAAAATAATGAAAAGATCATTTTATAATTGTTGCAGTGCGTTCTACCTCTATCTCTCCCAGACAACTTCGACAACAATGTCAAGCAAGTTATATATGATCTTGGAAAATATATAAGGTAAGTAGCGATATTTGTTCAATTCGTTGTATAGATCTTATATTTTTCATTTGTTTTACTTGTTATGCAATATATTGTATATTTTTGTTAAATCTCGTTAATATATTTGTGCCTTGAATCACTTGTAGATGGCTATCATCTAAAGAAATCCATAAAGAAGATATAAATTATTGGAAGAGAAAAATTCCTCGTCTAATGTGTGAAATGCAAAAGTGTCTACCTTCAACATTTTTCAATGCACAAGAACAATACCTCATACACCAAGTTGAGGAGATTGAATTGTGTGGACCTGTACACACAAGGTCAATGTGGATGGTTGAGAGGCACTTGAAATTTTTGAAGGCTTTGGTTAGACAAAGAGCACATCTTGAGGGTTCTATGGTGGAGGGATATATGGTATACCAGACCATGGTGTACATTACTAAATATCTTCCTAAGTTTGCATCAAAGATCCATGTAGATCGCATTTGGGATCCCAACTCCATTAACAAATTCAAAGGGGAGTACCTGATGGGGAAAGGTAGATTGAGGAAAGTGAAAGGTAATTATAAGATGGTCATGGAGATTAATTAGAATACATTTTACATTGCCTTCAATTGCTTGAAAAGAAACAACAAAGAACTAGTCCAAATGAAATAATCTTCCACACACAAATAAAAAAGTACCGGTATTGTATTACTCCAGAAAATAAGTCTTTCACTGCTAGTGCCTTATTTTATCCACTATGTCATCACAACGTCTTACTTTGATTATTCCCTTGTTAGCGTAACTTGAGATATGTTCTCCCGACTAAATGTTATTGGTGTAAGATGTGTCGTCGGGCAGTCCATTTTTTGTTGTTTTGATATCAATGTGTTCCTCCGATGAAATATATCAGTGTACCTCATGCCAAAATCCTGAGTGAGTCTATCTTTTACTTTCTTGAATAACCCATCGGTAGAAAAAAAAAATGTGTCCCCGATACAAGTCTTTTATCTTCATTGAAGTAGTATATGAGATCAGAATTGTCACTTGTTAGGCTTCCGATGGCCGGCGATGAGTATTTTGTCGAGGAAACTTTCATGAGTTATGCCAATATGAATTTCCTATGGTGCTACATTCTCTATTTGTTCCTTTTTAATCAAAATATACAACCCAATTTCTTCTGTCGATTGGTATGAATACAATGTGCCAATGTCGATATTGTACAATGTGCTTCCTCATTCACGTTGTTAGCTCTCAAAAACACAGGTAAAAATACCTCAAGAGGTTTCCAAACTCTTGGTACATTTCAAGGTAACATACAAGGCCAAATGGTTTTAGACCTTCTTCTCTTCAGATGTTGCCAGACCTAGGTAGGTCTACTTATGTGAATGAAGCAGACTTAAACAATCTAATTCCTCCTACAACAATCTATTCACAATGGCAATTTGAAAGTGAACAGATGTACTACTAATCTAGCATAAATTGTATAAGCAGTATCAAAGAAATATGTTCAGTTAACAGATGTAAAACGTTTAAAATGAAATGTGAATACCAGTGCTCTGTTGGGTATATGGATTCAAGTAGAAATCAGAGACAAGTGACTTATGACTAGCAATAATTCAAACTATTTGGAACTTCTATGTTTATAACATGTATAAACAAGCAGGGATGAAATTATCAGATTCTTCTTTAATAATCCAAAATAACATTCCTAAGTTGTTGTGAATAATCAAGAGGACTTTATCTTTACTTGAAAGACCCAATTAATTATGCCACACAGATACAACAAATGTGCATTGATAAATTGAAAATATGCTTGATATATCAATTTAAACAACAAAGTAATATTAAATATGGAGACAATCTGGCAATATCTTCAATTAACTTAACAAACAATTGATACCAACATAGAGCCACCGAATCATAGATTTTCCATTAACTTCATCAAAAAATTTACACGTGCATCTTGGTCCTTTATGATGTAAACATTGTATCAATCCCTATTCTCCTACTTCTATCTACTCCTATCTTAATTTTTTCTTGGTCCTAGTCTCTCTTATTTATAGGAGAGGCAACAAGCTTCAGAACAAAAGACATGACTTTTGATAACAAAACTTAACTAACATGTAAAAGATAACTGAAAAAATTAACAACTAACACATGACAATTCTATTAATCTCCGAGTAAAAGCCCGAGTCACCAAAGACTTGTGCAAAGCTTTTACTTTATGATGATCATCATTGATAGTGATTAATCTTCATCTGAACCGAGGTATTTCTCCTACCACTTGCCTATGGTTAAATCATTCAGCCACTTGTATTCCTATGCAGCAGTGAAGTTTGACAGGTGGCTTTTCCATCTACTATCGAGCAAGTTTCTAGCATCTACAATGAACTTTGTATAACCATTATCCAATTCAATAATTCCATCAAGCAGAGCAAGAAATTTTTCCAGATTGATATTACCATCACCCTGTATATGTTTCAAACATTGTGGAACCATTTGATCAAATTCATTTCTCCATTCACCCACATCCTTGAGTTGACCATCACCTTTAACGATCAAAGGGCTAAAACTGTGTTTTATTCAATCAAATGAATTCCTTATGTTTTCTACCTTCTTCTTCATATCAATCAAATACTTATGATCATCAATGATTCCTTTTACCATTTATTGAGTAGGTTTTAACCCTGGGGGTGCATCAGGACCTCTTTGTGTGGCTTTACACAGAGTGGTTAAGATATGGTAAGTGGGCTGCCATATTTTCTGCAATTCCTCTAAGATAGAGGAACTAGTATTTATCTGTTCTAGAGCTTTTACCAAATGACTGAAGCCCTCGTGAACTCCACTTATTTTCTCTTTTAAAACTTCAACTCTGTGTTTCAGTATTTCCTCCAAGGTACTCAATATGTGTCATTTGATATCATCCATATTATGATTCTTTAGTTTCTCAACCTCTTCTTTCAATTGTTGAATCTATGGATCTTCAACTGAAGCAGGTGGGAGATATACAACCATTTCATTGCCCTTTACATCTGTGGCTTGTTGCAATTGTTGTTTCAATCTAACATTTTTAATGAATAACTTATTTATCTCCTCATTTGATAGTTTGAGTCTTTTCTCATACTCTGTTATCTTCTTTTCCATGTTTTCCACTACATCTCTTGTAAACATTGTTGAATGCATTATCATGGTTGTTGCTTCTATGGGAGTAGTGTCCTTCATAGTTTTGACTAGAGCAGACTCTCTCATTTCCTGCACCACATCTAGAAGCCTAGGCTTCCTTGTGCTTTTTTGTTTCATCCATAGGGCAAGGGTCTAAGTGGTTGGATTATATCATGTCCCTAATACTCCTTCTGAATCAAATTCTACAACCAATTTGGGATCATCTTGAGCTCTAATTTGATCCAACAGAAACACTTTGGAGAGCTCCATTCCTGGTATAATGAGCATGTTACTTTTCAACACTAACTCTCTTGCTTCTTTAGGAGTAATATTGACATTGTCAATATTTAACTTTGCCATTGTTTGTGCCTGCACTTCTGCATGTTTCGAATCATCAACTCCAATGAGGTTAATTTTCAGTTTGTCATCAAATTGTTTCATCTTCATTTTTTTCCAAAAATATTTGAACTCCCTAGTATGGATAAAGTCATCATCCTCCATGAATCTTAGGGAAGCAATAATTCTTTCATCATCCTGCATTTCATCAATAGCCTCCTCTGATATTCTCATCTTGGGATCATGAGGCTCGAGCATTTTTTGTTTCTCTGCAACCTCTTTCATCTCATCCAAAGTTAAGACTGCCTCTTGTTCTTCATCACTTGACTCATAGTCCACTAGTAACCCAATCTTTTGTTTCTTGGCAGGAGGCTCATCTGTTTGAGATAGAGGAGATGGATGAATTGGTGATGAAGGTGGTGTATGTGATGTAGAGGCTATGGATGCTGGTGGTTGGGGTGTAGGAAGTGGGGCTGACTTCTCTTCTTGAGCCTTTTTAGATAATTCATCAAATTTACAAAGGACTATTTGCATTTTTTTCAACAAATTTGTCTCCTCATCAAAGAACCCCTTGAACTTCTTATCTTTTCCTCTCTCTTGATCCTCCCATCTCATCATCATTAACCATATTTTCCTTCTTTCAAACACATCTGCAAAATAGACCAAGTTTCTTATTACATCCTCTTCCAGATCAAATTCATGTGTTATTGCCCTCTTTGTGAGTAGGGTTCTTTTGATATTGTTGATGTGGCCTTCTAGATCACATATTCTCTCTTTCCCTGATCTAAGAGAAAAATTAGCTTTTATAAATCTCTGCAATTCCTCCAACATATCTGATCCAATTGACAATTCTTGAAATATAGCCAAATCAGGTAGAAATGTGCCTTTTTTTATTTTTCATCAAATCATGCTCCATCTAGAGCATTTTCCACATAAATTTTAAAAACAATACTCTGCTAGGCACATATTTTGGTAAAATATGAGGGGCCTGATCACAACCATATACCCTAAAGATGGTGTGTTGTGGCATCAAAAACCAATCAACATAATTATGTGTAAAACCTTGATCTGGTTTGTATTGCAGGGGTCTCATGACATCCATTAGGGATTGTGGTAATCTTGGTGTTGGAAAACCAAGTTGAGCAATCAGTCTGATGAAAAAATCATCCCTAAATACAACATAATCGCTTTCATTGCATTTATTGTCCCAAATATAACACCAATTTCGTACTTGATAACTCCATTCTCATGTGTTCTCAATTTTATCCTCTTTTTCCATTTTGTTTCATTTTGAGATAGAATCAAATGACATAATAAGGAGTACTTTCTAAAAGTTATGGGGGCCTTGGCTTCCCTAACCTATAACAGACCTTCATGAATATGTTCCTCAATGAATGAAGCAAAATCAAACTCCTATTCAATTCAGGATGTTGGATAATCATGGCCATTCTCACCAACCTTATCGACGTATTCTCCTTTGCATCAACTCCAAGAATTTGACATAATGCATAGTAGGTATTTTTGAAATAGGTCTGAAAGTCAGACACTACAAAGGGTTCAAGTCTTGAAGAGTGAATGGGCAGGACTCTGTTTTTTTCACCCCTTTCATGTGTAAGGGGAGTTCATCAGTTCTATAGGTCCTTTTCAACCTTCTATATTCTTGCTCCAGCTTCCCCAAGTCAATTTCAGTGACAGCCTTCCTGTTTAGGTCAAAACACCTAATTATAGCTTCCCTCGAGATATCTACCAGACATTGACCATCTAGAAGTCTAACCATTTTTTATGGGGCATGATATCTATTGGCCAAGGCTTTGATTAGCTCGACATCAACAAAAACATTAGGAACAACTAATTTTCCTACGTCAAAATTCCATGGGTTTGACATTGGAATCCTTTCATCTTTGTTCCTATAAAAATACCAATATAAATTCCACCCAAACTATGGAATTATTGGGTCCCTACACCCCTGAGCTAAATCCTTAAAGACTTTCTTAAAACCCTTATCTAGTAAACCAGGTAACAAGGCAAGTAATGGCGATTGTAATGAAATTATACTAGATTTTTCTTCCTTTTTAGTTCCTGCCTTTGATTTCTTTGGTGCCATTGTTTAAATTTCAATGAATGATAAGTAGAATTACATGAAATTTTGCTCGCTTTGCAGAATTCTTCCACTATCGTACTTTGAGCTCGCCTGTATTCAACTTCTGCTAGCATGAGCGCATGAATTCTCAATTTTCCTTGTTAAATTTTGCTATCATACCGCATTAATTTCATATCTTAAGTTCTTCATCATTCAAATCTTTCATACCGAGCTGAATTTCATACTTTGATGTTGATTGATGTGACTGGCCTTCATTTAATGCTCCAACAGCAGATTACCATACTACCGCATGACATTTTTCATCCCCCTGTTGTATAGCGGTTCCTCCTTATCTCTATTCTTATTTAACCGCTCTACCGCGAGCTCCATTCCAACCCTCCGCGGTATGGCAGTGCATTATTACCTTTGTTCTTAGCTTACTGCTCTACCACGGGCTTCATTTCAACCCCTCACGGTATAGCGGTTCCCTCTATTAGTATTAACCATGACCTCGCTCTACCACGTGCAAGATATCAACCTTTCACAGTATAGTGGTATACAGTGTATTACTTCCTTTACCCACCGTACTACTGTGAGTTGCTTTATTGGAGGCTGCGGTAAGGCAGTAAAAGGAAATTTTGACCTTGTGGATGGTAAAAACATGGTTTTTAAGGAAATTTTTTTGATTTCATATGAAAGGACCATCATAATTTTGAATGAAAATTCTAGTTCCAACACACGTAGGCCATTCCTGCATTGTTTTTATCGGTGAAGCTTGCTATTTTTTGTGTCGATTTATTGTATCTTTCCAATATAAACATAAAACATGATGGGGGTGACATAGATACTGCTTGGCCGTTATGTTATATCTCTTCAATTTGAAATGTGTGAACAATGGGTCTTGGATACATATAGTTCAGAGGTTTCTTACGAAAGATACTAAGATCATTGGTAGTGGGATGTTAGGTTTTTAGGTACATCAATTATACATTAAGGTTGTATACCGTGGTAATTAACTAATTATACATCGTTTGTGAATTTCATTTCTTTTTTTATAGCTGGTCGAGAGTGGGATGCAGTACATTTGTACGTCGCAAACAATCTTGATTGGATGACGGTATGGATTGAACAATGTCAACAATTTGGTCTCGCATTAACATGGGAAGGTGTGGCTTCATTGGTTAAAGAAGCTCATCGTAATGGATATTCCAATGTTACACCAAGGGAAATTGATTTAGCATATGGTTTAAGAGATAAATAGGTACGTATAAATATATTAATCACCCATATTATTTAATTGTTTTCAATTATATTGATGTATATATATGTTGAGATTTTTTTTCTTTGCATACATTCGGCCAAGAATAAATATGTTTATCAACTAACGATGCAATAATTTTTACATGTTTGACATATTGCAGGTGAAACACCACAAGGCTATGTGGTGCAATGGTCGTAAATTTTGAATCAAAAAGTTGGATGACACGAAGAAAACTTGTGATTATGGGATAACTGCAATCTTTTAGGTGACTAATGTTTCATCTAGAAAGCGACATACATCTAGAAGTCTCAAAAATTGATACTATGGGATTTTGGATGATATAATTGAGTGTGAATTTAAGTCCTTCAAATTAGTTTTGTTCGTAGTCCAATGGTACAGGCTACGATTGAATGAAAATGGTCCCGAGAGAATTTTTATTGAACATGATAATGGATTTACCATGGTTAATACAAGGTCGATCGAGCGAGCTAGAAATGAGCCCTATGTTCCTCCAAGCCAATGTGAGCAGATATTTTTTTTTGATGAATAGGAAGCTATCTATATTAATTCAAATATAAAGATACATATTCACAAAAAAAGGGTGGGTGGTAGAAAGGCACACCCCAAGAGTCACATGGGCAACACCCAAAAAATTAACAGAGAACGTGGGCTAAGCCCAGAAGTTCAAAATTACAAAGATAAAAAAGGCCATTAAGCAGCCAGAGCAGTGCCAGCAAAGCCAGGAGGGTCTCTGTCATCCAAATTTTTCCCCCATACATCAACGGGGTCTGGAGTGATTTCAGGAGGAGGACCCCAACCATCATCAACATCTTTTTTCTCTTTATCTTATTCCTCGCGCTGGGGCGAGATTGCAAGTGCCAGACGCGGGAACGCTTTACCAGTGACTGCCAACCAGAGCCAGAAGCAGGAGGATCATCAAAGGGCCACCTGAACCACCACTGCCGCTCCTGAAGCACCGCCAAAAGGCCACCCTGGCTAGCCCGCAGCGGAGAACGGTTTCACCGAGGAGTGCAAGAATCCCGCCGAGGCGGGGGTTGTGAACGGGGACGTGTAGAGCCACTCCACTACCGCCCCTGGAGGGCGACCGGCCGCGGGAAGAGGTGGGCGAAGCGGGGACCCGAGCAATAGTACAAGGGGCATTACCCCAGTGGTTTAGGAGAACCTAGAGGTGAGCAACCTCAAGTGCAACTTTGTTAGCTTTCACTTGAACCTGTAAAAGCACATTAGAGCAAATCATAGCTTTAGCATATAAAGATACATGAATATCCATTTGAGTCTGTGAAAAAATGCAAGCATTTTTGTCCTTCCTAATATTGAAGAGAATTTCCACCTTGAAAGTGTGCCAAAGCTGGGTGAATTTTGCAGGAATTCTGGGAGAATCTCTAAGCAACACCATATTCCAGGAGAAAGGTTCTGGCCGAAAGGGCCGAAAAAAGTCATGAATCCAAGTCCAAAGCTGCTGAGCTCTGGGAAAAAACCAGAAAAGATGCTTAAAATTCTCAGCTTGCCCACAAAAAGGGCAGTGAGGGTCCCGGACCCTCAGGTGGACCAGCCAAGAGCCCACAGGCAAGCCCTGGAAAAGAATACACCAAGAAAAGTGGGCAAGCTTCAGCTCAACACTTGCAGACCGAGTGGCAATAAATATTTTACGCTAGACATGAGCGAGAGATTGAAGAAGCAACCTCTGGTTCAAACTCTGAATCATAGGAAAATATGGTGAAAGCCACCTATAACAAAGTCGAGGCTTGTAGTTCCTGAAAGGGGTGTCTAGATACCACTTCCAGTCTTTCCACCAAGGTTTGGTCCCACGAATTCCAACCTTATGAAGCATTTCAGCAGGAATGGCATTCACCAGACCATCATAAGTAGCACGGTCCTAGTTATGAAGCCTGTACTAGGCACGAAAAACATCCCACCACATGATACGCATGGTGGGTCTGGAAAAAATCTATTGCAGGGTCTGGATACCCTTTTTGTGAAATTTGAGTGCCTTAAGCCCAAGTGACTTAGCCAATGGCTGACCATTACTAGCAAAAAGAGGCGACCAACAAATATTGTGCTGGTTGAGAGAGAGCCCATCTTGAAAACCAGAGCCAGCCCAACGGAGCCAAGGTTTGACAACTTCCCAGGCCCACCAGATGCTTTTGGCCACAAAAGTCCCAACAATCTGGATTGGTTCATTCATGACTAGAAGGGTTTGAAAGCCAATCCCCTTCCAAGCAAGTCTATGAACAAGGAAGCTGGATTGAATACTATGCCTGAGAAGAATTTTCCAGGCCTTGTCCCCAGTAAGGGCACGAATAATCCATTTAACACATAGAACAGTCCCTTGTCATTGAGTAGATAACAACCCGAGACCTCCCGAGTCTCTAGGAAGGAAACAAAATTCTCAAGCCACACGATGAAACCCTCTATGAGTTTTAGAGGAGGCCAAATAAAGTCACGAAGCAGCTTCTCAAGCTTGCCATAGGAAGCTTTGGAGGGGGCCCAGCAAGAAGAATAATAAACATGGGTGGCCGCCAGGATTTTGGAACACACCTGGAATTTCCCTGCTAAAGAGAGGGGCTTGGTAACTCAATAAGCAAGCTTTTGCTCAAATCTGGAGAGCACATCTTGCCAAAGCTTAGCCAAAGACACTTGAAAAGCAAAAGGAATGCCCAGAAACTAAAAAAAAATTCCAGGCTCAATCCACTTCCAACCATACTGTTGCAGCCATAGCGGAGAGGGAAAGATAGACTGTTGGTAACACAAAGTTTTATGCCACTGGATGGAAAAGTTGGAAGCAAGACAGAAGGTATTAAGACACTCAAGAGCCACTGTAATGGAATCTTCATCCTCCAGAAAGGTGAGGAATGAGTCATCAGCAAAATGGTCATTAACAAGCTGAGCTTGAGAGTTGGGCAGAGAAATTTCCTTGACTCGCCGTTGGGAAACCGCATTGGCCAAAAGGTAATTAAAACCCTTGGCTGCAAGCACATATAAAGAGGGGCCAACGAGCACCCTTTCTTAATGGAATGAAAGATTCCAAAGGTAGAGGATTGACGACCACTGATGGTGATACAAGTTGAGGCATCTGCAAAGAGCATTTGAACAAATTGAATGAAATTGGGCCCAAAACCCAAGGCTTACAGCATAGAAAGAATAAACGGCCATTCAATGCGATCATAAACCTTGGCAAAGTCAATCTTAATGAACATGGCTTTCTAGTTTGAGCGTCTGGCCCATTCCATGCCTTCCCAAACAATGATGATATTATCCAAAATAAATTTGGATTTGATAAACCCAGTTTGTTCCAAGCGCATGATCTAAGGTAGAAGATGGCAGATTTTAAGAGCCAAGGCCTTAGTGATAATCTTGTAGGAAACATTAAGAAGCGTGATAGGTCTCCAATTGCAAATGTCTTCTAGGTCACCTGGTTTAGGTATGAATTTTATGTTACCTTTATTAATTAAGTTACCTAGGGAATTAGAATGAAAATCTTCTAAGTAAACTTGATGCAAATCATGCCCAATATAGTCCCACATGGCTTTGTAGAATTCACAAGGGAATCCATCAATTCCTAGGGCTTTTTCATCAGCCATGGATTAGACAGCCTTTTTGAGATCATCAACTGTTAAAAGTTTATCACAAAAAAAAAATTGAGCTGAATAAAGCTTATTTGGCACAACAGCAAGGCAATCCTGAAGGGCTTGTTGTCGCACAGGTGTGACTTCCTGTGCAGTGAATACTTGCTCATAATGATGTACAAAGTCCTGGAGAATGTCAGGAAACTCAGAGAGCACTTGAGCACCATCTTTTATTTTTTTAATGCTTGGGGATGAGTGCCTGGCACATAAATCCAAAAAAGACTCTTTGGAGGCGCGATCACCAACTTTTAGCCAATGTAACTAGGCTTTGTTTGTGCTCCTCTAGCAACATAGCTGTTAAGAATTTGTTTATTGTGCCTTAGCTCCTCCACCCTGACTTGTAATGAAGGAGAAAAGGGGTTGGCCACCAAAACCTCAGAGGCAACATGGAGGTCAGCGGTGGTAGCCTCATAAGACCACCAGAGAAAAATAGCAGGTTGGTGCCCATAAATGCGCAAAAATCTAGCCGTGTGGATGATAGCCTCATTCCACGAAGAAATCCATCATGTATGATGAGTTGGCCTGCACTCCAAATTCCAAACTCTGCGAATGTGGGTCAGGGTAGGCTTGTGGTAGAGTAAAGACGTGTTTAAAAAAATGAGTTTTACACATACTAGGTTGTCGAGTCTCCCATTCAATGCAAAAATAAATGGGGAAGTGGTCTGACAAAGTCATATCCACTAACTGCTTAACCGGGAGAGAGGAGTTGTCAAATGAGAAAAAATATTGCGCCGAGATCATGGCACGATCAAGGCACTTAAATATTCTGTCAGAACCGGCTCAGTAATTGCACCAAGTGTGCCAAAGAGAATGAGAATGGCAGCGACAAATATTGGGATCAAAAAGCCCCAATTTATTGCGCATGTAAAACCATGCCTCCCTTTCCCCAACTATCCATTTGAATGGAAAAGTGCCATCTTTGTCAGACGCCATTTCTACCATATTGAAGTCCCCATAGAGAAACCAGGTAGCAACTGGTAAAGAATCAACAATCCAACGCTAGAGCAAAGAGCGTTCCACAACATCATTAGAAGCATAGACATTAATAATCCCAAAGGAATGATTATCAATGTTGAGAAGGATCCAGACGAGTTGATGAGTGGGATCAGACCCATGGTCGACCATAGAGGAGTGCCACCGTGGGGCCAAAAGGGTGACAGCTCTGCCACGCCCAGCATCATGGGTAGTACAAAAAATTTTACTGGCTGGCCAAATAGAACGACTAGCCGCGGCAAGCAAAAAAACTAGAAATTTTAACTTCTTGGAGTCAAAGCATTTCAACACCAGAGTACTTGTGCAAGGTATCCCTGATAGAATACTTTATGGAGAGGTCTGTCAGACCTTGAACATTCCATGAAAGGAACTTCATGAGTGAAAATCCTCCATGTTTTCAAAGCCCGATTCATCTTCATTCAGAGAAGAGAAACGATTCTATAAAAATTATGTCGAAATTCATCCAATCTAAATGGACGGGGAGGACATCCTCCACTTTTCATGAACATATTTCCCTTCTTCCCTAGGAGGGGAAGGGCTGCGAGAATGCCTATGAGCTCCTATCACAGGAGAAGACACATTTGGTTGTGTTAACATGATAGCAGTCAGTCGAGGCGTAGCCTTTGGCCTAGGCTACTATGAAACATAATCAGCTCCAACCAGAGCTTCTTTCCCCTTCACAGAAGGGTTTGAAACATCTTTCACTGACTCAGAGGTCATAGGACCCGAGCCAGAACCAGTGGACTTATTCTTTCGGTTTGTAACCATAGTCCATTTCGCATCAGGTTTGGCAACAGATGCAACTGTCGAACGAGGCTTTTCAGCATCTCATGGCGGAGGTGTACGAGGCACTGCTAAAGGGAAATCCTTTATCTTGTGGTCCGCTAACTGACACCTATAGCACATGTTGGGAAAATTAAAATATGTGACCTTCTGGGTGTGGTGGAGAGCTCTAATTTGGATATCAATGGAGTCTTTTAAATCTTTGGAAAGGTCCACTTCCACACAAACCCTCTTTTGGGGGCGGGCCTGAAATAACCTATCTGGCTCAATGCAAATAACCCTCCCTAGTGAAGAGGCTATACTATTCAAAAACACCACACAAGGAAAGCGTAGACCAAGGAATTCAATCTAGACTGGGACCTGCAACTTCGTGTCGTCTGAGACAACAAAGTCACGATTCCATGCTTGAAAAACTAACAAAGAAGACCGGACATACCAAGGCCCATGGCCTAAGATGGCCTGCACATGATTGACCTCCACAAAGCAGAACAAAAAGAAACCCTTGGTTAAGTTTTGGACCATATTAAAGTGGACCCCATGAGGGACCCAAGCCTTGTTAACCCAATCTTTAAGCACACTTTCAGGGGGAGTCCTCCCAAAAAAATACCCAACAAGGGTGTATTGCTCAAGCCATTGACAGGCAGTATCAAAATCTGGTAAAGGCAAAACCACATCAGCTAGTGAATCAGAGAACTTGCCTCATGAAAGACTTTAGGAATATTTCCAAGGACACTTGTTTGGAGGAGGATCCATTGATTGTTGTCGTCGAACCACTAACACAGCCAAGAACCTTGGGTTAGAGCGGTTGAAGGCATATTAAAAACAAAAACTATAGTAAATGGAATTGTTACACACAAGAAAGAGGGTTTCCCTATGGCCAAGGGTGCAATGCGGTATGGCCATAAAAGGGTGACAGAAAACTCAAAACCTAGCGGAATGGGGCTTGTGAGTATTTTACTTAAGCGGTTCTATCATAAGCGGGCTAGTCATTTGTTGTTAGACATGATCCAAGAGGAAGGCCAGTAAAGTATAATGTGGTGGAAGAAGAAGATACTAAAGAACTAGAAGATGATGTAGATGATGATCAGGATCAATAGTTAGTTGATGATGTGTCTGACGAAGATGTCGAAGAGGAGGAACTAGATCATGATGATGGAGGAGTTAATGTTCATGAAGATGATATCCATGTAGATGATGACATTATCTAAATTGATATTAATGACGATGATGATGATATGACCAATCCTTACAATGTGTGGAATCTAGATGGGATGATACATACGAGAGTTGGATGAGAAGATCAATGACATTGAAATGTATGAGTTATGAAATTATATTATCTATTTGATATTGATTTCTTGATAGAATTATATTTGACTTATATGGTTACATAATTAATTCATGATGTACTTTTTAATTTTGTTAATTCATGATGTTACAACAATTGTAGCTCTCCTAGAAATTTCCATATGATCAAATCCTAATTACTCTACGACTATTTATGATTAGATATTATTTGTTCATATTTTTGGTTATTTCATTCCCAAAAAATTAATGTTTCCTCATGTTGACCCCGCATAGTGACATGTGAATGGGGCCAACGTTGAATTTTTTTCAATTTGTGCTTGTATGGAGTGAAACTTGACATGGTTAGCCTAGATGCATGTGTTGAGGATATGGGAGGGTTTCAAGACTCAAACATGAGGTCATGCATGTTATGAAAGTGTATGGTAATCCTACTTATAGCGGAAGTTCACATGATAAGCTAACCAATTGCACTTCTAGTGTTCTTCCCTTGGTGTTATATTTATCTCTACAATTTCCCATACTTAACCATTTCATCATCCCTCTTCCCAAGCTATTTGTATCATAATATAAACTTGGTCCAATCTCACATTAGCCCCTTAGGTAATTATCCATTTCCTCCAAATTGAATGGAACCTTTTGTAGCAATGCATCTATGTTTTCCTACCCTAATGGATCAAGACTTGACATCACCTTAAAAATCTTCTTTATGTCACTGGCATATCTCACAAGTGCTGCTGGCAGCATGAATGTCAATATTAACTAGATTGAATATATTAATTTTAAAGTCTCTTAACACATTCCATGACAAGAAAATGACTCATTTGGATTAAGGAGTACTTTCCTAAACCATTCCTTCATATTCAACAATCCCTTTTCACACCCACATCATAATTCATATCCATGTTAGTTGTAATGAGTTTTAAACCAACAATCAATGAATCATGGGATAGAAGAAAACTCGTTATGCACAAGGATAAGAATCAAAGAGACTGAAAGAATCGATTCACTAGATATGCTCCCCATTACTGTAATAGACCAATGTAAAAAAATAATTCATAACAAGAATAGGACCAAAAAAACCACAGGAAAAGAGCCACCGTAGGCCTACATTAATAATAAAATTGATTGCAAGCATTTCTTCCCATGATGTTTTAAATGACAAAGATATCAGATAACAAATCTTTAAATTAAATTAGTATTTCCAATCAAGTTCTTAGGGCATCAAAATGTGATTAAACATCACATATCATAAGCCTTTTTAACAATCACTAGGACTATCGATAATATTCAATCATGTCATAGGAAATAAATCATCAAAAATTATAAAGAAAGAGAAAACCAAATATATAAGCTCAGCAAGCCACCATACAAAAATTATATTTTGTAGAAATGTCTGAAATATATATTTTGGTTACATTTGCGATCTTGTGAGGGCATTCTTCGCATGAGACCCTAAGCTGAGTGCCTCCTGCCATTCAGTAACCCACAATTGGAGTTGCAAGACTTCATTGGACAAGTGTTGCAAGGCCATTGAGTCGAGGAGGAAGACTAGGAACCATTTGGTATGAGGAAAGCCAAAGCGAGAGGTGAGGGCACTCAGAAAGGGAAAACCGACCAAGGGACAATGACTGTAAGTGATTTTTCCCCCACATTTAGAAATCTTGTTGCAAGTACAGTGACTTAGAATCTATTTGTTCCCATTGAGGTGTTGTATGCTATATTTTGGTCAATTCGAGCCAATGTCCCATTGAAAAACCCAAGTACTACCTAGTAATGGTGTCTGGTTAGTTTGAACAACCAAGCTTTGAGATGTTCAATCAGTTGGGTGACCAGTTTTAGCCTGTGAACTACAGTTTTTGTATTTGTCTTAGCATATTTTTTCTGCTATAAAATTTAAAGGAATTCTCATCACATAATAGCACACAAATTTCACTAGGGTTCAAATTTTTAAACTTCGATGAAATAAATTTACATATTGAGGTCCACAAATGATCAAAGGGACTGAAAAAAATACATGGTCCATGAGTGCAATGAAAAATTCCTAGTGTTTGTCCATAAGAGAATGTATAGAAGTACAAGAGATGAAAAAAGACAAGGAGCCATTAAAAACTTCCGAATATTTCACTAACTCAACCAAACCTCCAAAAGAACAGTACATATGCCAGTGCTAGGGAAAGCCCGAAAGAGAACACTAATGAAAGTGGACTTTTTTTTCAAGTTCTAGAAGAGTATAAATGGTTCGAAGATGTTGTGGGTGTCTGGAAAATGGTGAAGGAATGTTGGATAGGGAGGGACCCAATTAGCCTCTTTAACTGGATTCTTAAGAAACAAACAAACTCTGATACATTTTGGGGTTCTTCTGAGTAGGGCCCATCTTTTATTATTTTATTTGGGGGACCCAAAAAACCATAGGGGTAGAAACCTGTGGAGCTTAATCATTAAAGGCAAGGGGTCTATCCATTTAGAAATAGACTGAAAGGATGGTTGCACGAGGGGCTATTTCACATCAAAGGTGGTCCAAAAAAATTCATAGACTAACTAACCAGACACTAGTACTACCTCAGAGGGACTATTGTCTTCGAGGAAGGTGGTCCAAAAAATTTCATAGAAAGGTACAAAAATTAATAGCAACCTTCCACCAACGAACCCAATCAACCTCCAAGAAACAAGAGAATGAATCCTCTAGATGTTCCCAAAACCCAAGGCTTCAAAACACAAGGTTGGTGACCCTACAAACCATTCCCATGCTTACCAAGTGATCTCTGATCATCAGAACCTTACAAGGTTTATTGATACATTCACAACTATTGTTACCTCCACATGCATTTGACTAGTGGTGACAACCTTGGTTTTTAATCCTCCAACCCCATACCTTGGGATCACATAACCATGAAAGAACTTCATCCAACATCCTTATGATTGCAGGTACCACCAAATAGGTATTTGTTAGATCTGCCTTCCTCAAGCGAGGGAAATTCAGGAAGAGAAGAGGAAAGCGAGACATGTAGTAGATCTAAAGAGGAGATCAACTAGAGGTCAAAAAGATTAGAAGAAAAATTCCATAAACACATGGAATTTTTCTTGCCTGAGAAGAGTCATTTTCTTATGATGAGCATATGCGACATTGAAGTTCCTTAAGAGGTACAAAACATCTACGGAAACAATGGGTACCCAAGGAACTTCCTCCAATAAACACTGATTTTTGTGTCAACGAGAGGATATATCGCATAGCACCATCGCCATTACATGGTTTGGGCCTATTTTGCATGGATGGCATAAAATTTTGTTACGAAAAAGTTACTAAATTGATGGAGTAATCGGACCCTATTACAGTTACAAAGATTGGATGCAACTGGTTCGATATACACAAAGTATGCGTAGGTATGCACTGTCAACAAATTATATATAGCTAAAAGATAAGGATCAAAATAAAGGAGTGGCTATCTACATTGACGGAAGGCCAAAAGCATCAAGGAATATTACAGGGTTTATAAATAGCACACAACCTGGGTCAACAAATAAGTAACCCAATTGCATATTCGAGGCACGCAAGGGAAACCATGTATTCGTATGTGCGATAAAATCAATAAGCTTGTAGGGAAGGTTGCTAATCATTACAATTTTGAATCGCACTTAAGATACAAAACACCAGTTCACTATGGGGGTGGTATGTATATATACCATTTTACCCAACCTCAATTAATGACTCAATATGCGTTTTATTACTATGTTATGTTGGTTTCATTTCGGTAATTTTTTTATATCTATTTTTTGTCACAGTGGGACATTGATCGTATGAGGAAGGCTTTGGCCCAGAGTATAGATTGTGATGCATCTTTAGGCGCTTCTACCTAACAATTTTACCTCATTGTAATTGTACAAATTAGATACGAGCAAAATGTTTTATTATTATGTTTTTTTCATAAGTTTCTTAGGTTAATTTTGATAATGTTTTTAATATTCTTGTTGTAGTCAACTGATCGGGGAAAGGAACTAGTAGTAGAGGAGAGCATCCATGAGGATATCGCGGTCCTATTATGCAATGATGACATCACGTATTCCACAAACTCTTTGGATATGATAAAGGAAGCCCAAAAAATTCAATGAAGAAATCAGCCGGTTGTTATTCATAGTGCCTCAAATAGATGAGATAAGAGAGAGGGTTAAAGTATTGACTGAGAGATTACAAAACTTACAAGTAAGTTGTCATGAGGTCTTTAATTATAACATAAGTTCATTGATGGTTTTATATTTTGTACTCTTTTATGTCATGAACTAAAATATGTGTTGTTTTTATAGTTTTTTTTGCATCCTTATGATGTTGTTGGCCACGATCAGGGTATTGCAAATGCTTCCCAAGGAGTAGGGGTTCATACAAGTGTCGATCAGAATGTACCTATATACATCCACCTAGTCAGCCCCATCATTCATGCCTATGTTAATAGAGCTGAAATGTCCAATAACTTACATAGCATGCAGCATTGAGTAGTGCACCCTCTAGATGGGGCTTGCATGCAGAACATCGTCGAGGAGACATGTACCTTGGGATCTGAGAGACCACTGAATGCTGAGTGATATTTTAGCAACATTTCTTGTATCTTCTCGTATTACTAGTACGGGAACATTGTTGGTCACATTTGTGGTGACCGGGGATTTCATTCCCATAAAGATAAAGAAGGTCCCAAGTACTTTAAAATGTTTTAATTATTATTATATATAATCCAATTAAAATTTACTTATTGATCACTCTTTTAAGACTAATGATCCCAAGATCATTTTGTAGGAAATGATGTGTTTTATAAACATCTAAATGATATTACATTGGATATCTTTAGGCCCACCATACGTACATAATGGAATTCCTAAAATCAAGATTTAAAAGATGAGCTAATTAACCATTTAGTTGTGTTGTTCGGTAATAACAAATTCAACGAAACCAAAGGTCAACAAAGTCTAGTACCTATCTAAAGTATGTGAGGGACCAATATAGGTCACATTTAGAGAAAGAACAAAAGAAATCTGACATCCCCATGATTCCTAGAGAGAGTGGAAGGACCTGGTGTTGGATGGAAAGGAGAAGACTAAAAAGAAAAAAAGGAAAGACAACAGTGGGCCAACGAAGGTATGTGATACTATCAACACTGTAATTATATACTAATTACTCTTTCTTTTTACATAATCTAATGTATTTCAACTTTTTCATAGGCTTCTTCACACATCAAAGGAAACAAAGGAAAGACTAGAAAAACAAGGGCAACACAAACTTGGCTCTAGTGGTTATATAGAATGCTTAGCATGGTGTAAGTATCAATAAATGAAATATTATCAAAAATAAATTACCAAACAACTTTGGTTTTATCACACCATAGAAGAAATTAAGTGATCTTATGCAAAATCACGGGGCTTTGAATTCATGAGTTCTACATAGAAGAGGACCTAAAAGATTGCTGTGACAAGGCTATGGAGTCGTGGCTGAATGCCCTAGACTCTTGATTGGGAAAACACAAGCTTCCACTACATCTAACATGCAGGTAAATAAAATCAATGAAGTTTATTTAAAATTGAATACTTGTGCAATCTATTCAATATTAATTTCCAACATAAAGTAATTAAGTTCCTATTTTTTTTAAACAAGCAAGCAATGATAATGTTGTACATGACATTGGGCATAACCTGGTGAGGGGTGGAGCACAACTTTGTAGATAGAGATCGTTATGCATCAGTCTTGGATGTATTCATGTGGTATAAAACAGTATGGATTAATACAATTAGCATCTTTAATTGTAATTGGTGTGATAATTAGTAGCACTTCGTGTTTCTAACTTTAGAGCATGTAGGCCATTGATCAACATGTTGAGCATGATCAAGCTAGAAGAATATTAGGGTATGATATGGCCCCATCAATTAAAGAAGGGACCACTCTAATCATTCTTTTAAACATGTTAACAATTAGTTGTATTAATTAATGTAACCTTAGGTGTTTCAACTCGAGGAAGGATTTAGAGGGTGTTCAACATGTTGAGCATGAGGCTATAAAACAAGATCAGGAACATGATGTAGCCCCATCAAGTAAAGAGAACCACTCTAATGTTATTTTAATTAATGAAATTCTTGTAACAATAATAATAAAACACATCAATTTAACATTTCTTTGTTATTCTGAAATAAACCCTTGTGACCTCCACACATCGTGAAGGTACCGCGACTAGGCATGATAAGAATCACAAGTAGAAGTGAGAACAAGTGAAGGGACGGAGATGATTTAGAAAACAATACTCACTTCTTTTTGGCTGCAAAATAAACCAAAAAAAAGTGATTGTAATCATATTATGACAACAATATTTTTGATAATATGTTAATGAAAGTTAAAAACTAATATTTTTGACAACCATATTTTTTATAATATGTAAAAACTAAAAGAATGAATGTTATATGTTATTAATGGATGAATGAATGAATGTTATATGTTATATGTTACCAATCAGCTACTTGTGACAAGGTGTTGTTTTCTTCTATCTCGCCTTTTCTCTATAAGAAAGGAGATTCAACTATGGGTTTGTGAATTGGGATTTTTATCTATGCATGGAAAGAAATTGGTAGGCTTTAATAAGACACATATATGGAGAGTGTATGACATCAAAGGCTACATGGATGTTACCCTTCAAACTTCTGATACACTGTTAGATGATAATTGTTAATGTTCTAGTTCTCTGAGGGAAGATGTTTGAAAGAATTTTTTTTAAAAAAAAACTACAGGGTTTCGTCGCAATTTCAACGAACATAGCCCAACGAACCAAAAAAATTTGCGATAAGGTTGTTGTACATGCGATGTAGTTTTTTTCGTAGTTACAATGACGGTTTGCTCCACCTTGTCAAAAAATGGACGAACGTTTGGTGTTTTTTCGACGATTTCAAATGGGCATTCTGCAACGTTTTGTGGTTTTTTGTGTCGATAGATGGACAAAGTTATGTTAATTTTGTGACAGAAACTACTAAGATTTTCTGTGGCATTGACCGACGATGTTGGGTCATGGTTTCGACGTATAAAAATTGGTCGTTAAAGTGACGATATTTAAATCGGTGTTGCGTCGATAAGTCGACAATATTTTGTCGATATGTCACCAAACATTCGTCGGAATTTTTAGTCAAATACATTAGTGCATCTTGTACGCCTAGCTCATTCATTGCCTTTGATCCAGTTTCTGATAGGGAGAAATCCAATTCTAGAGGTGGAGGTTTCTTTTCACCAATTTCAACATTTCTTGCCTACCATGTATAGATCTACTTTATTTAATTAATCTAGAGGTTTTTGAGTATGTCTATTGTTTACAATCTATCTATAACAGTTGTTTAATACTCAATATAATACCAATCTCCATATTATTTCTTTGATTTTAGTTTTAGCATCATTTTATGCTTAGCGCACTTCTCTAAAATTGCCTAAAAACTCACAAAAACAAGCAAAAACAACAAAATAGCCAATTTTAGCATCAGTGGTTGAAGTTGAAAAAGTTGGGTTCATCACAGGTTATTAAGTTTAGTGTCAAGTGACAATCTAAGGATTTTGTGAGATCAAAGGGACAATCCATGAATATTCACAAACTTTATCAAGAGGATAGTTACTCTGTCAAAATACCAAACTCCTATCAGATAGTTCATAACAATGTTGTGAGAGCAACCTACAGTATGTTATGAAAGGTAGTTTTTCATAAAGGCCTCAAGAACATAATTGGAACAGTCATATTCATGGGACTTAATAGTAGCAAAAGACAAGAAATGCTTGTCAAATAATGGATAATACCTCATGACTTATTTGCACACAAAGAGGACAATAATATAGGCTACAAACAATGAATCTTTGACAAGTTAAAAGGGGCAGTCTATAGGAAATAATGCATGATCATCCAAGATAATCCATGAACAAACAGAGTTTTTCCAGTGCTCTTGATACAATCATTCTATAGATTAAGTGGTTGATGAAAACTTATAGGTTCTATGATGTTCAAAAGGGACAATCATCATAAAAAAAATTGTGTCTGACAGTTCCTTATGATAAGAGACATTCATTTGACATTGAGAAGATTATCTATCGTCTATGGTCTAGAGGCTATGTTAGATGAAAAAATAGAAGAGCAAACAATCAAGACGTCTAGACATGGTGCAAAGGAATTCATTACAAAGAATGAGAATCAAGAGCATGCTTTACAAGAAAAAGTACCAAACATGGCAGTTCATAGGTGAATACCTCATGAGAAAAAATTTCAGGTGGACATGACAGTCCACAAGAGCAATAGCTTGCACAATATGGACCTACAAAACCTTGGACATTCAAATGATAAAATCACAATCATAAGGCAAGGCAATTGGTTAAGACTAGTGAAGAAACCTTTGGAATGCATTGAAGAAGCCTTATACTATGCCTCCTAGGAGTTGGGATAGTTGTGGGGGGTTAGAAATCAGATGCCCTATTATCATGCAAGTGACATTCAAGGAAATAAGAGCTAGTTGGAGAGGATTAAGGGATAGTTGGAAGCACTTATGACAGCAGTTGCAAGCATCCTAGGGGTTAAAGAGCAGATATAGGAGCTGACATAGGAAAAGCAGGTAGAACAAGTCAAAGACCATCCTTCTTCAACGCCACCTAGGATTTTTCCAAGAAGTCAAAATAAATGACTCTTTCCAACGCCCAAGTAAGGTTAAAGAATTAGCATAAGACAAGGAATAGTCATTTAATGGTCTTAAGTATGTTCTATATTCTCTCCAATGTTGGATTGAAAAATAGGATGCCTAGACTAGGAATCGAGGAATTATTTCTAGTCAACAAAGCTAGCATTGTAACTCAGCAACATAAACAACATTATAGAAGTTCCATTTTTTCAAGAGAAATAGAGTATTTCGTACTTGTATTGAGTGGCAATCACCTTTTATCAATAAAATTAAGCATATTTGGCCTTTCTCAAATTTGTATGTTGTGTGTAATCTAGAATTATTGATATGGTTTTGTGATAGTATTAGCAATCCTAGATTTCATGTCTCACTTTATAAAACACCTTTATGCAGAAATATATATGTTATGCAGGTCATAGTTCATGTTAGTAGTTTGCACAATTCCTAGGTGTGAATTATTTCCTTCTAAATCTGTTAAAAACTTCAACTTTCCTATGAAAGACTGGTCATTATTTAGCTCGATCACTGAACAAATTGTGTATTTCAACAACCAAATACAAATCATAAACATTTGGTGTATAACCTCCCATTAGGATTTAGAACTTATTTTATGTAACTTTATGCCTTTTTCCCTATAAAACAACAGTAGGATAAGTTATTTTAGTGAGACATCAAGGGTTAGTTTATAGGTAAAGGCTAAGGTGATCTATTAAATGCACCAATTGCCTTATCTTTTGAATATATTTCTAACATTCAGGATAATAATTGTTTGTCAAAAGAACATACAAAAATATTATTATGATCTTGGATTGTATAATAACACACCATATTTTTAAGGTGTTGTGCATTCCATGTCCATTTAACATGTGTTTAAAGAGGTGATAATAAAAGTTAAATCATCAAAAAAACATAAGGAAAAACTACTCTTGTCCACAAATACCTTGCCGATGTGTAATAATTCTCATCGTTGATAATTCTATTACTCTATCTCAAATAGCCTTACTTTTTGTTACTATTCTTGTTAAATATCTTATGTCATTCCACCTTGGCATGAATGATACTAACATATTTTTTGGATAATATTTTTTTTTTTGGTATGTATAGTACATTTGTCTTGCTATAAAGATATATTATGTATGCACTAATGATTCTTCTTCCAATCACTTCTATTCTAGAGAATGATCCTAATCACTTCTTAGTTGTGAGAGTGATCCATATCTTTTGTCACATAAAGTCATTTGACTTGGATATAATGGCATCTTGAGAATATTTTCTCTACAATTTATTGAAGGTCAATTGGGATATAGTTTCATAATCCATGTGCATTAAATTTTGATTTATCCACCTTTGTGGATATTTTTTGTGCATTCCATCATGCACCATCTATATTAACTTGGCATGTGAGTCATTGAGACACATCTACAAAATCAGTAACCAACTTGTGATGTCTCTCGTTACCCTTTTTGTCTGATCTTTTATGATAAATACTTGCATGGAATGCCTTTCACTCTTCATTCTCATAGCCTCTTCAAATTTAATAAAATTTATTTATTTTTAAGTTGCATATTGGCAACCAATCCCACAAGCAATTTTCCTACCTTTTTACTCTAAGCAATCATTCTTAGGATTTTCTTGATCAAACAAAGTTGAGGGCATCCAATCCAAACTCACCTTTTATTTTTGGTTGAATCCACTAATTTTTTTAATGGAATTAGTGTATCATATGTAATAACCCACCGTGATCTAGTAATTGGGGTTTCACCAGACAATACAAATAATATATAATTTTGCAAATAAACCAATTCCAAACCAATGCAAGACATAAATGACCATATTTTATTAATGATTCAAGGAATACATATAATTCATACCCAAAAATAACATAAATTGCAGATTTGAAAATGCTTGATCAGCAATTGAGAATATCAACAATCTTCGACCTTGTATTATTCCACCCTGAATCTCCCTTCAATTGAATATCAAATTGGACCCTGTAAACCCCTGAATGAAGATCTCCAAGAAAATCAGTGAAGCTATACATAATAATCTTTGTATGAGACTATCTCTCATAATACCCTTGGGTGATTTTCCACACCTGTAGACATTTTCCTATTCAAGGGTTATTTCCTTGTTAAACCTTAGGTTGTATGATCCATTACCATCTCTAAGTGACTATGCTTTTTTAAAATGTCACAAAATTCCCAAAAAATCATATCTTGTGTTGTTGTGTGTTGTTAAAACCTCACATTATGTGTCTAGTTACCATGTGAGCACATAAAATCACCTTGGTTGTAGCACTTGAGACCTCTAATGCATGCCAAATATTTTATTTTCAAGCCCTAACTACTTATTCTTGAGCAACCTCTGCTACTAGTTGTCCCTATTTTCCTAATTAAATTTGTGCTTTGTTGATCGATCCATACATTAAATTCAACAATATGAACTAAAGGCTTACGCTTTATATTTGTTACCCCCATGCCCACACAACATTGAGTTTTCTACTACCAAATGCGACTATGGTGGCTCTTGTCTTGCTATGAAGGCTATGAAGTTTTGGAATTTTAATGTCGCATGTGTCATCCTTCTATTGGGAGATTTGATTCATTGACCTAATAAGGAGACAACTATTTTATTTTTCCATGTGGTATTTCTATGTCAACATGTGCAAGTCTCTTCACCACACTCCTATTCAAGTGGACCACCCCTCTCCTATATAAGAGTGGTATAGTTTTGGAACATTTCACTATCTCTAAAATTGTGCAAGTTTCTAGTTCTAGTTTGTTTCCTCTAATACATAATCCTTATTAATTCTTATCCTTTGATGTCACAAGCATGCCTAGAAAATTAAAACATTCCCTAAACATCTAAGATATTTCCTTGGGTTATAAATTCAATTCTCTAATAATTTTATTAGAAGATAGTAGGAAAAATATTAGAGATCCCATCAATGGTACTAGAGGAGGTTCCTTATTCAAACTGTTTAATGATAAATCCAATGATCAAATTCCTATTTTTAATGCTTGGAGATTTGATTTAGGGAAGGTCATTTTTCTAAATTTCCTCATCAACATTGATATTATAGAGAGGATAGAAAAAAATATAACCCCTATGATTTATTTGTGACCAAGTTTAGTGGTGTCAAAATCTGTTATTAATGAGAGCCTTTTTCACCAAGTTTTCCACCTAAACCCTTAATCCTATACCCCACTATTTTTAAAATACTAGCCACAAAATATTACAAGCACAAATATAACTATAGGGAAAAGTGGCAACCAAATTTTAGACACAAGGGCCATAACTAGTTAAGGATACATAAATAAAACCACTTTATGGCAGGTCATTCACTCCATATTTTAGAGACACCTACGATAGCAGGTGTAGGTTATGGGGATAGATGTTGGACCTACTATGTCCAAAGGAATCCAATCAAATCTAGAGTGTGTATCAAATACACTGTTTGATTATATTGGGTAACTGACTAAGCACCCAAGAGAAGGGTTATCTAATATTGAGAGGCATAGTGATGTGAGGTCATTCAAATGGTACTCCTTACTATGTCATATATATCTTTACATCTTTATTAGGTTTTGAAGTTCAAAATAAAAGGTGTAACCATATGAAAATGATAATGAGAAAGGAGCTTACATGCTTGTAGATCTATAGACCCCACACTTGAACAAATATGACCCTAGGGCCCACTTCTATATATTTAGGGATTATTATGATTGTTGTATTGTATTAACTAGGTCTCAATGGATCTAGAATTCCCATTAAATTTTAGGAATTCCTCATACCTATGGACTACCAAAAAAATATTGAAGGGTTGCATGAAGGATACATCGTTATGTATGTATTGGGATCATCAAAGAGAATTTCCATTTAGGGCGCTAGCTAGAATTTCTTATTTAGAGGCCTTGTGGAAAATGACTCTAGCAAATTATGTAAACTTTAAGCTACAAAAATGAAGAGCATACTACCATCTATTAGAGATTTTTGTTGTCATTGATGTCATCAAGGAGAGTGTTGCACTATTTTGTTCTTAGTGTTGTCATCAATGAAAACCTATGTCAACCTCTAGTGTGGTGTTGAGCAAGTGTTGAAGATGGAGAGATTGTTGGTGTTGCAAATTGGGAGATTGTTGCAATCTCTAGTGTGGTTGTGATGAGAAGGTGTTTGTGATGTTGTTGATGCAGTTGGTTCACTTGGTTCCCAAGTGAATTTGAGAAAATTTGAATAAGAGAATGTACAAGGTGGTAGAGTTGTGTTTTGTATTGTGCTCCACACTTCTTCATGGTTGAAGATGTGCTTGTGCGGTTTGGATGTGATGATTAGAGGTGTTTAGAGGTGTTATATCCAAAGTTTTAGGTTCTGGATCATGTGGTTGTGGAAGATTTTTTTGACAGTGTGTTGCTTGTGAAGAAGGTTGTCTAAGATAAATGGAATTACTGTGCATTTCTCTGCATTGAGGTTTCTTGTCTT
>VDFB02249619.1:0-10207 GCA_007258455.2 Sequoia sempervirens
GGATAAATCGAATTCTTATAAATGATTGTTGAATAAACACTCTTAATAGTTTTGTTTAAATCCGAATGGCTTCTGTTGGTTAAGAAGCCCGCGCACTCAAGGGACACGTCCCATGAGTGGACGTGTCTTCACTTTGTGGAGACACGTCCTCTCATGAGACGCGTCTCTCCTTGAGGCGCGTCTTCATCATATATAAGGGACTTCTTTCCCTTACTTGCAGAATATAGAAATCGATAAATGTTCTGCAATCAGTACATTTGGACATATAGAATTTAAATCTGACTTATTAGAAGTAAGAACAAGATTTCATGGTTAGAATTCCATAGGTACATTTAGGATTAAAATCTGATAAAATTTTGATTACAATTTACATGGTATCAGAGCCATGTTGTGTGAATCCAAATCAAATCTAAATATCAGATTACTCTAGAAAAATTCGTATTTTAAAAATCGAATTCACATCACATTCTTCATAATGTCAAGTGTGATCAGATTTGAAGATCGCCTTGCAGGAGCAGACAACTTCACATCATGGAAATTTAGAATCATGATGATCCTTAAAGAGAATAAATTAGACTCACTTGTGAGAGAAAATAAAAAAGAACCAGAGGCTGATTCTGAGAAAACTCAATGGATTTAAAACAATGAAAAAGCCATGAAAATCTTAGTAGATGCAGTTAGGGATCATATAGTGCCCATCCTAGCAAAACATGAAACTGCATATCATATGTTCAAATCTCTTGAGAGTACCTATGAGATCAACAACACCAGTAGGACTCTTGCATTAAAGAGGCAAATCAACAATGCTCAAATAAACAAAGGAGAGTCCATTAATGCATACTTCATGAGGATTATTGAACTAAGGGATCAATTATCCACAATTGGATATCAGATTGATATCAAAGAGTTAACTCTAATTGCACTAGAAGGCCTACCAAACTCATGGGAGTCATTTGTTCAAGGAATAAGTGCAAGATCTAAACTCCCTAAGATTGACAGGCTAAGAACTAACTGCCTTCAAGAAGAAACAAGACTCTCCACAAAAGAAAACAAACAGAAAAACATAGATGAAGACATTCATGTACTCAACACATCGTCTAATAAAAGGAATAAGAAAAACTCCTACAAAAAAGGATCTTTTAAAAGAAAGAGAAAATCCAATGGAAAGGGATCTTCTAAAAAGAAAGACATCTCTCAAGTACAATGCTTTAGATGTGATCAATATGGCCACTATGCAATGAAGTGCCCTGACAGATCAAAGCAACAAGCATCTTTTGCCAAAGTAGGAAAGACAAATTCAGATCATGAATCTGAGAACTTTGTGTTCTATTCAGCCTTATCTAGTCAAGTATCTAACAATATCAACAACTGGGTGATTGATAGTGGTTCTTCGAGGCACATTACAGGGTTTAGAGAACACTTAGACACTATGATTGAAGAGTCTGATGAAGATGTAACAATTGGGGATGACTCTACACATCAAGTAAGAGGGGTTGGAATTTGTTCCATCACATTGAAATCTGGGCTCTCCCTTCAACTCACTGGAGTCTTATTTGTACCTGGAATAAAGAGGAATCTAATATCCATCTCTGCCCTTGAAGACAATGGATATAGGGTTACATTTATGGATGGAAAAGTTCTAGCATGGCCTAAAAACTCAACTATCAAGAAAGCCCAAACCATAGGTGTAAGACAAGGGTACCTTTACAAACTTTGCACTGAAGTTAAACAAGCCCTTACCCTTGTCACCTTTGAGTCAAATGAGATTTGGCATAGAAGATTAGGACACCTTCATTTCCGTGCCCTACCTTCTATGGAAAAACTTGTAACAGGTTTACCTAAGTTAAAACCATCTCATGAAGGAACTTGTAAAGGTTGTGCCTTAGGAAAGAATACAAAGGGATCCTTTCCCATTAGTTTGAGCAAAACCCTAAATGTGTTAGATCTGGTTCACTCTGACTAATGTGGACCCATGTCTGTACCTTCTAAAGCAGGATTTCTATACTATGTCATATTTATAGATGACTTCTCTAGGAAAACCTAGATCTATTTCCTTAAGTGTAAAGAGTCAATAGAAATCCTCAAAAGGTTCAAAGAGGTCAAAGCACTTACGGAAAACTTCTTCGGGAAGAAAATAAAAACCTTAAGGACAGACGATGGGAAAGAATACACCTCGGAAATTTTTAAGGAATTCTACATGAGTGCTGGAATTAAGAGGGAGTTCACAGTGACCTACAACCCTCAACAAAATGGGGTTGCTAAAAGAAAAAATAGAACCATTGTAGAAGTTGCCAAAGCAATGTTGCTTGACCAAAACATTGAAACCTCTTTTTGGGTAGAAGCCTCTAGGACTGCTGTCTACGTCCAAAATAGATGTCCTCATTCTCATCTTGATAACAAAACTCCTGAAGAAGCCTTCACTGGCATAAAACCTAACATTAGTCACTTTAGGATTTTTGGTTGCCCTGTCTATATTCATGTGCCCAAGGAGAAGAGATTCAAACTTGAACCTTCTGGAAAGAAAGGGATATTTATGGGATATAGTGAAACCATAGTAACGAGACGCGGACGCGGCTCAGACTCGGCGAGGGCGACTCGGCGCGGGACTCGGCAACTCCGGACGCGGACGCGGTGCAGACGCGGCAAAATTAAAAAAAGTTGAAAAACCCTAGAAATTTAGAGATTTTTAAGGATTTAAAACTTGTTTCAAGCACCCTTTATTGAATACAACACAAATAAAAGCAAATTTGATCACATGCATAAGTATACAACGATTACATAAGTATAAGGTACACATTGTAGTTGCGTTGCTGAAGGAAATTACATACTCAGATATATAAAATTAGTCAAATGTATACAAAACTCATGGAATATGAAATCCATGACATCAAATGTTCCATACAAATATGAAATATGAAATATGACATCAAATCAAAATGTTCTATGACTCTGCATCCTTCCTACGAAGGCGTCTAAAGGGCCTGGCTGATGTTGCAGCTGCAGCCATAGTCTCTGCCTGTGTCTGAGTCCCCATACCACTCTCACCACCAGTAGCTATGTCTCCTCGTGCTCTAGCCTCCTCCTCAGCCATGGCTACAACCTCGGCCTCTCTCTCTGCCTGGTCCACCCAATCAAGGTCCTCGTCACTAAAGACTGCATTTGTAGCCTCAGTGGTCCACTCAGACTGTGGATCAACCTCGTCTAGATTGATCGGGGTTTTGTCATGGTCAAAAAGCTTCCTGTATCTGAGCCGAAGATTGTAATGAACATATACCAAGTCGTTCATCCTCTCCACTGTCAATCTATTGCACTTCTTGGAGTGTATGTGCTCAAACATACTCCAATTACGCTCACAACCAGATGAACTGCATGGCTGGCTTAATATACGAATGGCAATATTTTGCAGGTTTGGTGTATCAAAACCAAACATATTCCACCAGCTATCTGAGATGAGAAAAAGAAACAAAATCAATCTCATTTCAAATTTCAAGTTCAAGTTCAACATTTAATAATAAATTATATTATAAAGAGATGAAAATTATGCCCTTAAATATATTTTTACCTGGTAGTAATGTTGTCCTATTATCTTTGCACATTTGACGTGCAAAGAAGTCTCCATGTGCCTTAGTGAAGGCATCTATCTCCTGCACCACCTGTGTAGTAACAGCAGGCAACATCCGCCCCAATGTCGTGTAGAGCCCACTAAGAATTTCTCTATCTGTACGGAGATGGGGTGGGTGGAGGCGGTTAGGGAAACATCGTGACTGCATGGATGGGCCTATAAGTTGGTTTTGCCATCTCCTATCAATGCAATGGGACGATACTTCTCCTCAACTCCATAAAAGGCCGATCCCCATGGCCTCTTTGGCCCTATCCATCACCTCATATATAGCAGCCATTGTGAATTCTCCCCATCTGCAACTCGTGGGAGAGACAGCAAGGCTCAATAAAGCACTGAGGGTCTGAAAGCATGTTTCACAAATAAGTGTGAACGAAAATAAACAAATAAAAGTAAGATATGATTAAAAATTAAAACATAATAAAGAATTAAATTTTACCTTCACAATCTCATCCATTGGTGTCCAAAACCCTTGCTCATCAAAAATGCAATCAGCCACAGCAATCCCTGCAGTGCTTGTAGAAAAGGATGGGGAAGACCACTCCTCACTAGTAAACATGCGCCTTAAAGCTGCCCTTGACCGAATCAAGGATTGCATAAATGATAAAATTTGTTGCAAGTAGGTGATGCGAGGCAGAGACAACTCAACCACATTGCCTCATAAGGTTAAAGCACCCATGTGTGTGGTTGTACAAATTTACCAAGCGTTTTTACTGCTTCCACATGTTTGATCCATGGGGCTTCCCAAGAATCCTCCAACATGAGGTCAATGCAATGGGCGGCACATGGAATCCAAAAAATAGTAGGGTGCCTCTCCATCAATAATTTACCAGCAGCAACATAATTTGCTGCATTGTCTGTCACCACTTGCACTACATTTTCTTCCCCCACATCAGCTATCACGTCCTCTATGGCCTCACATAGGTATGTGGCATTTTTGAATTGGCCAGAAGCATCAATGGACTTAATGAAGACGGTGTCACCTGAAAAAAAAAACAAAACCAATTATTCAATAAATTAAAAAACATAAATCAGCCATATTAAATTATGTGATTCACTAAATAAAATTCAAATTCCAATGCATTGGAGGAAGAACAATTACCTCCGGAGGAAACTAGGAAATTAAGCAACGTCCTATTTCTCCTATCAGTCCAACCATCAGTCATGATGGTGCAACCAATCATGCTCCACTGCTTGCGTTGCTCCTGTAATTGTGCTTTCACATCTGCCACCTTTTGAGTCAAAAGTGGGCCCTTTAATTCATCTTCACTAGGGGCTTTGAACCCCGCCCCACATATAGTTATCGCATCAACCATGTTTTGCCAGAAAGGTGACCTATAACATGCCATACATAAATTGATAAGTTACATAAGTATTGTAAAATTTGAATTCGATAATGAAATAATGAGATACATCTAGATTCTAAAATTTAAATATAAATTTTAAAACAATTAAACGAAAAAAAATTACCTGGCTACATGGAAGGGAATGGTGCAGTAGTACCAAAAGTCTGCAATTGCTTTTTTGGCTGCATCATGTGCGTCCTTGTTCCAACCCATGCTCTCAAGCGACGGTTGGGAACCAGGGGTAGTGCGTGGTACAAAATATGAGTCCACCCTAGATTTACGAACTCTAGGGCCAATGCTAACACTGCCACTACCACTAGCAGTAGCAGCGCCACCAGCACTAGGAGTACGCATAGGCATTGCTGATGCAGAAACAGAAACACTACCAGAAGCACTAGCACTAAGACGGTATGGAGGCATGGAAGAAGCATCTCCAACAGCACCAAGTCCCTGTCCAACTCGAACACTCAACAACTCCTGCTTCTGTTTCTTTTTCAATTCTTTTTGCATTTCAAAAGTTTCTAATTGCACCTGTACTTCACGAACAACCTCAGGAGGTGCTACAGAGCAACCCACTGCATCATGGGCGGGTATGCGTGCAAGATGATATTTTAATCGATTTATGCCTCCATGATATATTGTTTTGCAATAGAAACATTTGGCGTCTCCTTTTTTCATTCCGGGAAAGATTTCAGCATGTTTCCAAGCGGGGTCTTTTCTGACTGGGGTATGAGACATTGTGAAAATAATAATATGGTATGATTTGAAAATGAATGTGGCTGCACAAAATAGGGTTTCTAAAATTATTTAAGTTGCAAGTAGGGTTTGTAAAAAAAATATGCAAACTCAAAAGAATAGTGAATTTTACAAATTACAATGAAATATTTGTTAAAAAAACACAAAAAAACTCAATTAAAATCGAACTTACCTCTTAGATTTAGCTTGGAATGCAATAGAAACTCCTCCAAATCACAGGTAATGAGCTTTCAATGCACCTCCTTGCTGGTATGAAGCTCCCCAAATGATATATGCTCTTGGATTTTTCTTCAACAAGTTGCTGGTTGCCCTCTCTTCTCCTCCTATTTTTCTTCACAACTCTCTCTTCTTCTCCTATTTTGCCAAATGAATGAAATGAGTGCCCTTTTAGGGCGAAATAGAAGATATAATTAAAAAAACAGTTTAAAAAAATTTAGAGTTTTTAATGTTTTTTGGCCTTTTTGGCTGCTGCTGCCGCGGCCGCGTCCCAGAGTCGGGACTCGCCCGGCGTCCCGTGAGTCCCGGCCAGTGATCTCGACCCAGAGCCCGGCCAGGGGCAGCGTCCAGCGCCCAGCGCCCTAGGGCCTTGACCCGGGGCAGCTCGGCCTTGGGGGGACCTTCACTCCACCCGTCCAGGAGGCGCTTCGAGGCGGAATCTCGGGACTATAGGTAAAACCTCAAGACCTTAGGGATATTCATGCGGGCAAATCAAATTGGTGGCGGAAGTGTATCTTTGAAGAAGACGTTGCATTCAAGAGGGCAAGAAGTTCTAGTGAGACTGAAACTTATTCCCCTAGAGTACCTGAAATGGAACCTGCTCCTGAGATTCAGAGGGAGCATCCTGAGGAAATGCCACATGAACTTCCTTCTACTTCAAATGAGAATACAATTGACAACGGCAGAAAGAGACCACTTTGGGCCAGGAAAATGATCAAAGTAGAGGATCGCCACAACACCGAGCGTTCGGTAAAAGACTAAGCGTTTCTCGCTATGTTGCTCTAATGAGCGACATCATAAACTCCGAACACAGCCGAATATTCTGAAGCACAGGCATCAAGCATGGAAGGATGTAATGTGAGAGAGGAATATCGATCTATTAAAAGAATGATGTATGGGATATAGTGCCTAGACCAAAGAAAATCATTTGTCTCTTCAAATGGCTCTTCAAAATCAAGCATGCTGCTGATGGCAGTATAGAAAAACATAAAGCACGTTTTGTGGCAAGAGGTTTTTCTCAAAAGGAAGGCATTGATTACGAAGAAACATTTGCACCTGTTGCTCGTTACACATCAGTGAGAGCAGTGTTAGCCATTGCAGCAGCTAAAGGTTGGAAGATCCGTCAAATGGATGTGAAAACTGCCTTCCTTAATGGAACCATTGAAGAAGAAGTCTATTTGGAACAGCCTGAAGGTTTTGTGATACATAAACCTGACTCACATGTATGTAGAGTGAAGAAAGCCCTCTATGGACTTAAACAGGCTCCCAGGGTTTGGTATGAAAGAATTGATAGCTATCTCTTGGGATTAGGATTTTCCAAGAATGATGTTGACTCCAATCTCTACTTCAAGGTAATCAAAGGTGATATGCTAATAATTATTTTATATGTTGATGACCCGCTGATAACAGGAGAAGATCACCTCATTGCTTAGGGGAAGCAACGTCTAATTTCTGAATTTGACATGAAAGACTTGGGCATTCTACACTACTTCCTAGGTTTAGAAGTATGGCAGAAATCAGAGGGCATTATACTAAACCAAGGGAAGTATACTATAGATATTCTGAAGAAATTTGGAATGTTGGATTGTAGACCGATGTCTACACCTATGGAAACCAACCTTCACAAATTGAAAGAAGCAGCAGCAGAATCCAAGTGTGCAGACCCAACCCTTTACAGATAGATGATTGGATCCTTGATGTATCTGGTCAACACCAGACCTGATATTTGCTATGCAGTGAATGTTCTCAGCCAGTTCATGTGTGAGCCAAAGGAAATTCACTTAATGGCTGTGAAACATATTTTGAGATATCTTAAAGGCACTATTGGATATGGTCTTCTTTACAGAATGATAATAGATCTACATGGTATACGATTGATTGAGTGGAAATTGTAACCGATCGAAAAAGCACATCAGGATGTTGCTTCAGTTTAGGATCAACTATGATCTCCTGGATTTGCAGAAAATAATCTTCAGTTGCATAGAGCTCAACAAAAGCTGAATACATTACAGCCTCAATGGGAGCAAGAGAAGCAGTTTGGCTTCGTAAATTGCTTGTGGGACTCTTTGGTGAGCCCTTGAATCCTACAATTATTCATTTTGATAATCAGAGTTGCATCAAACTCTCTGTAAATCTAGTCTTTCATGATAGATCTAAGCATATTGAGATCCCCTATCATTATGTAAGAGATATGGTGGAAAGGAAAGTGATTCAGTTGGAGTATATTAGTACAAATGATCAAACTGCAGACATTCTCACCAAGCCTCTCTCCCGAATCAAGGTAGAGCACTTTAGGAAGAAACTTGGTATGGTTGAAATGTAATTTGTTATTTATGTTTGAAATACAAATTGTTTATAAATTGTACTAATATATAAAGATGTTTAATGTGTAAACTCTTTTGTCATGTGTGTGACTCCATGACTTTATGGGCCTACTCCCCCTGTGTGCATTATTGAAAGGTGACGATCTTTCTAATAATGAACACTTGTATATGACATTGTAAAGTGACGACTCTACAATGTTGAGTTGAACTATCATGATAGATATCATGTGACTTGATATCTATGGACATGTCATGATAGTATCTCTTGGACACTTTGATGAATATCATTGAGTTGATGTTATTTGAAGATCATTGTGATCCTTAAGAGATAATCATGGTGGATGACTATATACATCTATGGATATGCCATGAATTATTATGGTAGACATCATGTGACTTGATGTTAGTGCACATACCATAATGAAGATGTGATTATGAAGAATGTCATGTGACTTGACAATCTTATGAAAACATATCATATCTTGATATCACGTGTGTAGGTGATATCTCCTCTTATTGAATTTGGAATATCTTCCCTAGCTAAGAGGGAGTGTTGATTTAAGATAGTTTCAGTCAGATATAAATGATGATTGCATTCATGCATCATCATCATTTATATTTAACCTAAACTGTTCTTAAAATATAAATCCTTCCAAATTAAATATTCGAATTTTTGAAGATGATCAAAATTCGAAACTGGATAAATCGAATTCTTATAAATGATTGTTGAATAAACACTCTTAATAGTTTTGTTTAAATCCGAATGGCTTCTGTTGGTTAAGAAGCCCGCGCACTCAAGGGACACGTCCCATGAGTGGACGTGTCTTCACTTTGTGGAGACACGTCCTCTCATGAGACGCGTCTCTCCTTGAGGCGCGTCTTCATCATATATAAGGGACTTCTTTCCCTTACTTGCAGAATATAGAAATCGATAAATGTTCTGCAATCAGTACATTTGGACATATAGAATTTAAATCTGACTTAGAAGTAAGAACAGGATTTCATGGTTAGAATTCCATAGGTACATTTAGGATTAAAATCTGATAAATTTTGATTACAATTTACAACAATGATAATGAACAACCAAATAAGAAACTATTGACCCCTATTTATACAGATTTAAAAAGAGACTTCAAACTAAAAGATAGCCATGAAATTCGCCACCTTTCCTTCCCATGCCAGTTGTGGGTTTTGCTGGTAGAAAGGTTAGCAGATTTATCTTACAAAAACTCTCAAGAACTTCCTCAAATTGCCACGACCCATTGACAATTTCCTCTCCTTGATCTGCTGTGCAAAACTCAGCAAACTACTCCCTTTTCATAGCGCACATGGTGTCCACATCATTTCCAGTTTGTTGCTTATGCTAAGTCGTGGGGTTTCTCAGCTTACACATGTTAAAAATACTCAGTCAAAGCCTTCAATCTGGAGCTGCGCGTGGGCTTTTCCTAGTCCCAATTGTTCTCATACTCCTATTGTGGCTTTTGCCTTCTAGTTTACTTGCTTGTGGCAGCCCATATTGGAGGCTGTGGTTTGCACAACAGTTATATATCAAATGCATTTCAAACAGTAACGAACTTCCTATGCTACCTTGCCAATTATGTGGCCTTTTGACTTATTCAATAGCTTGGGTCGCAACCATTTGTGTGGCATATAATGCATGCTTTTACACAACATTTACTTACTTATCAAATGAGATATCATTATCTCTTATATCGCATTATATCATGCGTGAAACATTCAGCTTGATCACTTCTTATTCCATCGCAGTATCATATGCAATAGGTATATCAATATAACATCTCACATTCATATATATATATACGTATATATGTATATATATGTTATTTAATTAAATATGTACATATATACATATATTAATGTATTCATACATATCATTACTTTAATACCTTACAATATATATACATCGATACGTATATATAAAGTGT
>VDFB02249621.1:0-11549 GCA_007258455.2 Sequoia sempervirens
TGCCTTAAAAAGGCACTAGGGCAGCAGGTTACTTTTTCTTTAGAGCTTCCACCATTGGATGAGGAGGGACATTTGGTCTTAGTCCCTGAGGAGATCATAGAAACTCGAGAGAGGAAGTTGAGGAATAGGGTGGTGAAGGAGTATTTGGTGAGGTGGAAAAATTTGCCAGCCGAGGATGCCACATGGAAGAATGAGCAGATTCTACAACACCTGAGCTTGCAATTGCTTGAGGACAAGCAATTTCGGGAAGGGAGGACTGTAATTTCCCCTTCGAGCTAGCCTCTCGGGGTGCCGCTACGCCTTTTTAATTCCCAAAGGCAAGCTTCGAAAATAGGGAATCATTTATTTAATTATTTAATTGTCACCTAAGTATTAACTCAATCTCTATGGTGGTGTTAAATAATTAATTAAATCACTTTTGTAAAGTGACTTTATGAAATGTTTTAAAAAGAAACAACTAAAGGAAATATTTGTTTTATGTGAGCTATGTAAAAGTCACTTTAATTTTTGAGTGGAGAATACAAAAGAGGGAAAGGAAGAAACATTCGAGGGACTTGAAAAATGCATCTCTCTTTCTCACGAGAAGAACACGAGTTCTTTGCTTAGGGTTTAGGACCCTCTCAAACCAGTTTCGGATGTGTGAGACCATCCCTAGCTAGAACGGATTCAAGGTATTTTTCAGAACAAGATGAAGTCAAAATTTCGCGTTTCTCATTTGGAGTTATTTTCGCTGTGTACGCGGGTCATATTTGAGGCTCAGTAGTGTGTATTTGGAGGCGTCTCATCATGCAAAAACTTTAGGCGCAGCCCTTACAAGGCTTAAGAGTCGTTTGGGGAAGTCTTGTTGTGACCTTTTCACAACATCGCCCCATTCAAGATGGGGACCCCTAATTTTTGCCCCATTTTGGTCTTTTCGCTTGGGTTTTTCTCTCTCTCGCTCTGTCTCTTTTCTGATGTCCGCCTTTGCCGGGACGTTCTCACCTTTGAGTTTAAACGTGAATTTGGCTAAGTCTGGAAATTAGGGTTTGAGTCTTCCTGGTCAGTTTGAGGTTGAGCAAGGTGAATAAATTGAAAATTGAACTTAACATTATTGTCAGTATGCTTCCCGCAGGTTCTCAGCAGGTTTTCATCGGATTCCGAGGTACTTACTATTTTTAGTAAGTGTGAAATTCAGGACAATCCATCAGTATTTTTGAGATTCCAACAGTCACACGATGTTCAGAGCATATCAAGCTGCTCGTATGCAAAATTTGAGCGAAAACAGACAACTTACTATTTTAATGATTTGGCCAGAGCCACCGAATTCCGAGGGGGTTAGTCACGAGTTTTCTTTGCGTAATGCAGTGATTCACGGTGATGGGTTTTCAAGACCTTCGCGATGATATAACATGCAAGGCAAGGAGCGACAACTTCAGAATTGATCTTGAGGGGCTATTTTTAGGGTTTTTGCATATGGGGGTTTCTTTTTGCATGTCCGAGGGTGATTCTGATGGGTTTTGAGCTTCGCGATGGTGTGACATGCAAGCGAAGATGCACTCACTTCGATAAAAAGGAACTTTACTATTTTTTAGCCTGAGTATGTCGGCGGTAGCCTCGGCCGGATTCGGAATCCACGAGGCTGATGCTTGATGCCACAAAGAAACAAGAGCAAACCAAAGTTCATTTTGATGCGAGGGCGAATTAGAGGTTTCAAACTTGGGCCTAAAAATAGAAGTAAAAGTCAAAATTTTGAAAACCCGGTGTAAACCACACGTGATCAATCGTGAGGCTATACCGTGGTGAGGAATTTGTTCAGAGGACAAGCCGGAGCGCACTTATAGTAGAGTAGTTTGGCCAGCTAAAGCCGTGATAAAGTGCATCGTGATGTCATTATGAGATTACGTGGTAGGAATGCGGCCTCATTAAAATTTCAAATCAATCGGAGCAGTGGAGCTACCAGAAACAAGAGGTTACTATTTATAGTAAACCACCTCCGGAAACGAGCTAAAAATAGCAGGGTGATCAAAAGTGGCAGTGTCGACAGGACAACGAGGTTATGATGATGCAGTGAGCAAAATTTCAAGTCGTTCCGGGCTTCAGAAGTGCAAAATTGAGAAGGCTTACTATAAATAGCAGGGCACGTAAGCTGGCGAAAAATGAGGAAAAAGTTCTAAGTCTGGAGCTTCATCTAGTTGCTATGGCAAAATGCGCCCAGCTAGTAAGGAGGCATAAAAATTTCTAAGTGTGAGTTCATCCTTCACACAGGCCAAAATGCGCCCAAGGGAAGCTCAAGAAGGTTGAAAAAATTTCTAAGTGTGAGTTCATCCTTCACACAGGCCAAAATGCGCCCAAAGGTGATAAAAGTCAAAGAAGTCAACAAAAATCATCCTGCTCCTATAGCAAAATGCGCCCAGCTCAAGGTTGATAGCAAAAAAAATTTCTAAGGCATGAAAGATATCCTCCTCACCCCTCTAAATGCACCTATCCTTCTCATACATAAAAATGCGCTCAAGATGGAAGAGGGTCAACAAGTCAAAAGAGTTCGTCCTCCTCAAGGGGTGAAATGCGCCCAAACTACCTCAAGTCAAGACAAAAAACGGAAGTTGAAGAGTCATCCTCTTCCCTAGCTCAAATGCGCCCAAGTTAAGGTGTAGAAAGTGAATGAAGGTGGTGAATAAGGTGAAAATAACTCAAGGCGTGGTCAATGTGAGGTAAATGCTAGGCGCGCTCAAGGTGGAGGATGATAGATGCTTTCCTAGGCGTGATTTTAAATTTCCCTCTTGCATGCTATAGGCGCCAAAGGTGATGGGAGTTATAAGGTGTTAGAAAAATTTCCTAAGGCGTGTGAAGTATGAAGATAAAGGCTAAGGCGTGATTTTCTTCAAGTGTGCTAGGCGCCTCAAGTAAAAAATGAAATATTTTTTTTAAAGTGTTGGAAGTAAAATGCCAAGGCGTGATTTTCTTCAAGTATGATATACGCCTAAGGTGGTGAGTGAGAGATTTCTCTAAGGCGTTGGAATATTTTCCTAAGTGTGGAGTGAAATGCAAGTGGCAAGTGAGAATAAAATGTGCAAGGCGCCTCTATGAGTAAAATTTTCTAAATGAAGTTGATAAAATCTCTACCATTGGCAAATGAAACAAAATTTTCTAAGGCAAATTCTCAGAGTGCAAAATGATTAAAATATTTTCTAAGGCAAAATATTTTCTGCTTAGAAAATACGCCTAGAACTCAAGGTGATAAATTTTCCTTTGTGGAGCCCGAGCAAGTTTTCAAAGGCAAAGTCAGAAGATGATGGCGATGCAGGATAAATCCAAAATCTCTCAAGCTAGAGCAACATGACGATCTGTTGTGACGTTTTTCACACATCGCCCCATTGCAAATGGGGACCTCCCTAATTTTGGCTTTGCTTTTCGCTTGTTTTGTCGTCGTCTCTCTTTTCTACTATCTGTCTTTTCGGGATTGAGCCCGTCACTGAGTTTAAACGTGAGTTTGGCCAAGTCTGAAATTAGGGTTTCATCTTTCCTGGTCAGTCTGAGGTGAAGCAAGGTGAATAAATTGAAATTGAGCTTAACATTGTTGTCAGTGTGCTTCCAGCAGGCTTTCAGCAGATTTTCATCAGATTCTGAGGTACTTACTATTTTTAGTAAGTGTGAAATTCAGGGCAGTTCGTCAGCATTCTTGAGATTCCGACAGTCACACGGCATTCAAAGCATATCAAGCTACTCGTATGCAAAATTTGAGCGAAAACGGACAACTTACTATTTTTAGCGGTCGGCTTAAGGACAAATTTGAGTCACGGTCTTGATTTTCCTTTTGCATGTTTGCATAATTATTCCTTAAGGTTTTGAGACCTTAGCGATGATGCAACATGCAAAGCGGGGCGACAACTTTGAGTTTAGTCTTAGGGCTATTTTAGAGGGTTTGCATGTCGAGGTTTCAGCACATGTCCGGAGTGATTCACGATGGAGTTTTGAGGCTTAGCGTGGTATGACATGCAAAGCCTTGAGGATACTCACTCCGGTAAAGGAACTTACTTTATTTTTGCTTGAGGTATGTCGGCGCCTCAATGATTAGGGATCCGCAGGCTGATGCAGCGATTACCCGCGAGCGAAGAGGAGCGGGGATTCATTTACGATATATGCATCACGGAAGGCCGAATTAGAGGTTTCAACGGGACCCAAAAGAAGTAAAAGTCAAATTTTTGAAACCGGTGTAAACCACGCCAATCGGCATCCAGCCGGCGGGCTATCTGGCACGGTAAAATTTCAAGTCAAGCGGGTACTTTACTGTTATAGTAAGTCAGATTGGGAACTGGCTAAAAATAGTAAATCAACTGCATGCGTTGATGTCAACAGATAGGCCACGTGGTGAGGAGCACCTCATTAAAATTTCAGGTCGATCGGAGCAGTGGAGCTATCAGAAGCAAGAGTTTGCTATTTATAGTAAACCACCTTCAGAAACAGGCTAAAAATAGCAGGGTGATTAAAAATGGCAGTGTCGACAGGGCAACAGGGTTATGAGGATGCAGTGTGTAAAATTTCAAGTCGTTCCGAGCTTCAGGGGTGCAAAATTCAGAGGGCTTACTATAAATAGCAGGGTGTGGAAACTGGCGAAAACGAAGAAAAAGTTCTAAGTCTGGAAGTTCATCCAGCAGGCCTAGCAAAGTGCGCCCAGTTGATGAGAAGGCATGAAAATTTCTAAGAGTGTTGAGCTCGTCCAGTACACAGGCCAAAATGCACCCATCTTAAGAAAGTCAAACAGGTCAATGATTTTCATCCTGTAGCTGGGCCAAAATGCGCCCAACGGATGTTGATAGCATGGAAAATTTCTAAGTGTCAAGGTTTATCCTCCACCCCCTTCAAAATGCGCCCACATGCTAGCAAGAAACATAAAAAAATTCTAAGGCAAACTCGTCCTCCTCCTAGGTAGAAATGTGCCCAAAAGGCAAATGGTCAAAGAAGTCAAACATTTTCATCCTCCACATAGGCCAAAATGCGCCCAACAACAAGCTGGTCAAAAAGGTCAATGATTCTCATCCTTCACACATAGTAAAATGCGCCCAAATGGGGCCATGTGGAGACAAAGCAAGGAAGCTGAAAAGTCACATGAAGACGTTTGAAAAGTTTATCCTCCATCAAGGCGGAAATGCGCCCAAGATGAAGCAAGTCAACAAAGTCAAAGAGTTTTGTCCTCCTCACCCCTCTAAATGCGCCCAAGTTAGGAGGGTAAATGTAATAAATGCCCATATTCAGTCTTCTAGAAGATCCTCGTCCAGTAGTGCGTTCCCACTTGCCTTCCTCTGACTGCCAACTCAACAAATCTGCCAAGTACAGCCTCAACTTCCTGAACTGAAATCGGTGGAACACAATCTAGCTGAAACTCTAATACTGTGACTGAATGCTCATGCCTCGTACAAGATTTTCTCCAAGCAACCAAGGAGTCCTGCGTGTTCTGGATCAAAGTGGAGAAAGTAGAAGTATTCTCAAAGTCATCTTGTACAAAGGTCTTAACATCTGCAAAGAAAGGCACCAGCAAACCCCTCAAATTATCAAAATTAACTTCATCCGGATTCAACCGCCTAGCAAATATGGCCTCAAAGGTATTCTGAACTCCATGAATAATATTGGCCATGGCCTTGTGTATCCTAGCTGAATCCGCTTGTGCCGCATCGAAGAAACCACGCCCTGTGATCGCCGAAGAATACCACCTGGAGAAGTCGTATCGGTCATTCTCCTGAATGACGCCTCCATCAATCAGCAACTGCAATGGCACATGCCTCAACACCTCAAGACGCTGGATAACTTTGCTTTGGTAGATAGAGGCATCGCCCCAAGCATGATCCACTGCATCCATCCGTGTTAAAATACTAGAGGCCTGCTGGAAAGCAAAAGCAAGGTCCTCCATAAATCTCTCTGTCTCGGCACGAACTCCTGTGACCCATTTATCTGCCTCCTGTGCCATCCTCCCCAACTCTACCAAGCCGCTGATCGACTCTCTAGGTACATCTGCTGGAGGCTCTATCACTGGTACATCCTGCCCTCGAGAACGAGATAACTGCTGTACATATCCAATTAAGGCTTTGTGTTCTCGTTTCAACCTTTTGTATTTTCCTTCTTTCTTGAACAACCTATCCTTGAGGGCGAGGAAGGAGTTATCACACTCCTCAACAATCTGCGCACCAGTAGGGCGTCCCAAGTCTAGAGTCGTGACCACATAATTCTCAGGAACTGCTTCATTCCGGTCACACTCAACTCGTGGAACAGCAACGTGAAGAGTACGAGAGCCATCCTCTTCAGTGGATATCTTCAAAAAATTTCTTGCTTTCTTCTTCTGTGGAGGTGCACTGATCCTGTTCAAAAACTCCTCCATCTCAACTGCTGGATCAAGCTCCTCACTAGGGCTTCTTCTCATTCTATCTTTAAGCCAATCGGGCACCTCATACTGTATATTGAAGGGCTGCTGCTCCTGTGCCTCGACCACTCTAACCTGCTCAACTTCATCATTCTGGCGAGGCTCATGGAGTCCCTCCAAGAGTAGGTGAGTATCCACTGAGAGCTATATCTGTCGAGAAATGTCCTCATTCCTTGGCCTCTAACTCACGCTGGCAGTGTTGATAGTCCCTCATCATCCTGTTGATCAACCCTAACAGGTGCGTTGACGCTCTGGCCAACTGACTCTCTCCGTGGAGGCTGAATATTATCCTGTACTACTTGCACCTGATTCAATGCAATCCTCTGATCAGCAAATAAAGAGACCTCCTGTATGCTTGGAGAACGTGTCTCCAAGGGTGTTGCCACTGTGACTCGTGGAGGCTCTGGCTGAGTAGGCTCCTGTCGAACTATCTCTTTCTTCCTAGACTCTGGACCTCTTGTAATCTATTTCTTCCTGCCAGTGGTGGGCGTCCTGTGATCTCCCATCATATTGTAAGTCAAGGCAGTTGACCTACTCTTCAACCTGTTTACCCGTCTGTCAACCCATGCTCTAGTAAATGTCATAACTGGGATGGAGAGAGTATCCAAATCAGCAACCTCGGGCTCTGACCAATCGGGAGGTGGAAGTGGAGTATCTCGAACAGCTGCATAATCAGGATGGACAACATCCATATCCTCGTTCACTTGGTCTGGAACCGGTACTACCTCACACTCCCTGATCAGAGTAATAGGCAATCGAGAGAACATCCTCTTCCTTACTTCAATCTCATCAACTGCATCAGCCCAATAATCCTCTATGGTGGCCTTATGTTTGAACTCCTCTGACAGAACCCAATTGATGTTATGATGTGGGTCGTAGTGCTGTCGGCTAGTATGATATGAAAAATGATAAAATTGAAGCTCACTTTCAGCCTCTCTAGCTGCCTGCATCGAAGGACACACCTCATCCGAGTTGCCCATTACAATTGGAAATTCTATCCCTCCTTTCTTTTTCTTCTTTTGGATTTTATCAAAGGCCAACAACTGTCTAGATATCTCTAGCATCAATATTCTATCTGTTGGGTATTTAGGCAGCCTATATGGGTATGATGAGAAACCTTGCAGCCTAATGTAAGAGAATCTCGGAAATTGTATGAACCAACACCCATACCTTTCAATTAGCTCCTGGGCATCTCTTGAGATTCTATGATGCAACCGCTCCTGAAGCAGCCTCGTGATGTACATGGTGAATGAGTCGTTGACACGCTTGTAGTGGGTTGTGCTCGACAGGTGCAACTGTGGACAGGCATCATAGATTTTGAACTGATGAGAGCCGCATCCAACAGGTTCTTTGTAAGATATCCCCCTATACTTCGTCATCCGTGCCAACATATAAATGACATAGGAGCTCATATAAAATGTCTTCGTTCTCCTCAAGCCCAGGAGCTGCTCGTGCAAGTTGTCACTGATCATTGCAGCCCAATTGACATAATCTTTTCCTTCTAGCACGAGATTGATGTAATAGAACATCCAAGGCTCAAAAATAAATGATTGTGGGCAACCTCCAACCCTGCTCAGCATCATAATGAGGTCACAGTATTCTTGCTTCAAGTCATCCGCTATGATCTGCTTGGGCAACTTCGTTCGAGAAGGCTTGGGAGTGCTCATCCAGTGGGTGTTAATTGTATCCATGCATCGCTCAAAGCGAGAAACGTACATCCGCTCGGCCGTTCTGCAGTTTGTAAATCATGTTCACGTACACTTGCAGGATCAGCTTCACCAATGGCTGCGGGTAAGATTGGCAAACACTTGGCCATCGGGTGACATGATCGACCCGGTGTTCCTTCTGGTAGCAATTAAGCACTCCATTATGCGACTCCGAACCTTTGTATAGCTAGCGGAAACCCGGTACATATAGTCCACTTTAGGCGATGTTGTGCTGAGTAGTGACCCGATGACTTCCAATTCCAAACATCCTGTTCTTGAAGGTCTCCAGGTTGACGGAGCCCAGGTTAGTGTCTGTCAGCTTGCCCAACTTTGAAATGAATTTCGACTCTGGCATGAATGTTTTACTCAGCTTCTTGATTACAGCTTGTCTGGATGCACCATTGTCCTTTCCAGTTGTCCTCGCTTCAGCCATCTGCAAACAATAACATCCATCAGCAATTTAGTTTATAAAAATAGGACATGACATTGCATAGGGGCTGCAGTCGACTTCTAGAAGCTGCAATAATTCTCGTGTTTGCAAACCTCAGCTTCTTTTCTTCGATAAATTCGAACTTCAACACTTAGAACAGATTTCTAAGTAGACTTCAGCCTTAGCAACTTCAATCTGCAACTTGAACTTTTGCAAATTCGCACTTCACACCAGCAATCAGCAATTAGCAAGTTCGTACTTTTGAGTTCTCAGCTATTCCTTATTTCAAGGCGTCCCTCTCAGCACAAGCAACTTCAATTTTCAGCAATAAATTAAGCTTCAGCCACACTTGTACCAGCAACTTCTCTTCTTCAACCAGCAAGTGCGCACTTCTATACTTCAGCAAAGGCACCTCTCAGCAATTCAAGGCGTCCCTCCTTCTCATTGGCAACTTCTCCAGCAACTCAAGGCGTCCTTCCAGCAGAATTTCGAATTCCTTCAAGCTTCAGCAAACACTCAATCTTCAGCAACTTACTCAGAGCAAGTTCGACCTCTTCAGCTGTGAAAACAAGTGAGAAACATCTCCATTTTATAGCCAAAATTCGAATTCTAGAAGAAGTTAATTTTAGCCAGTGCATTAAACTTCCACTACTCCACTTCAAGAATTCGAATTTTCCCTCTCTGGTATTTCTGACACTTGTCTCCAGTCGTCGGGAATCTTGTTCTTCTAGAAACTTGACTTTGACTGGCGTCTTTGAATTCGTTTTCGAAAAATTTACTTTAAATCCATCTTTTAATTTACCAGCCGGAGCTCTATCACTTGAATTCGAATTTTACTTCTCCTCTGCTCTGGAAAATTCGTCCTTGAAAAATTCAAACAAAATTATCTAGGCAACTCATCTCGAACTCATCATTCGAAGAAAATTCATCTTGAAAGCACATTTTATTCATCTTTGCCTTAGAAAATTTTAAATTCTCCCTTAGGAAAATTCACAATTTGAGTACTGATCAAATTCTTCACTGAAAAAGTGTCGGTGAAGTTCGGAAGATCTAGAAATCCATTTATCATTGCAAATGTTCAGTACCCAGAAGAAAATCTTCTTCAGAACGCCTCGAATCCATGGGTACCCAACGAACGGGTTCATTTAATTTTTTGAATTTTGAACCTTAGAAAAATATTATTTTCATCATTTTAAATTCACTCTTCGCCTGTGATCTTCCTGTTGCTCCAGCTTCTTGAAGAACTTGAATTCATCCTGCATTTCTGACTTCATCACCGAGAAAATTTGCTCGTGCTTTGGAAAATTTTACCACCCTAAGGCTCCAGGCGTATTTTCTAAGAAGAAAATATTTGCCTTAGAAAATATTTCAATCATCTTGCATTTTGAGAATTTGCCTTAGAAAATATTTTGTTTGCCTGCCAGCGAGAGAAGTATCATCTTCACTTAGAAAAAATTTACTCATGCCCGACACGCTTGATTTGCCACTCACCATTTTGGATTTAACTCCACACTTGAAAGGCAATTTTATTTAAAAATTCTAACGCCTTAGAAATATTTTATTATCATCTCATACATTTTAGGCGCATTTTATATTTATCCTTGCCTTAGGAAATTTTTATATCACTTAGCAAGTCACTTCACTTCATATTTCTCCTGAGACCCTAGGCGCATAACTCTTGACATTTTAAAATCACGCCTTGAAATATTTCTTCACCACGCCTTAGGAAATTATTTTCTCACACTTCACACGCCTTAGAAAAAATTTCTAACACCTTATAACTCCCATCAACCCTTGGCGCATATAACACACTTGAGAGAAAATAAAAAAAAACGCCTAGAATTCATCTTTGCCACCTCACACGTCCTAGGAAATTCTCCAACACCTTACACCTTGAGTGCGCCTAGCTTTTACCATCTTTCACCACGCCTGAGGATTGTTTTTCACCTTATTTACCATCTCTATTCACCATTTTACACCTAAACTTGGGCACATTTTGGCCTGGCAAGAGGACGAGTTTCTTTGACTTGTTTGACTTATTTCATCTTTGGGCGCATTTCCATGTAGCTGGAGGATAAAGCATGTTGACTTGTTGACTTATTCTTCTTTTGGGCGCATTTTGGATGTGGAGGAGGATAAACTTTTCTAACGCCTTTAGAGTGACTCTTCACCTTCCATTTTTTTGTCCTCACATGCATGCATTTGGGCGCATTTTGCCCCTTGAGGAGGATGAAAAGTTTGACTTTGCTTTGACCTTCCTTGCCTTGGGCGCATTTCACCCCTGCTACAGGATGAATTTTGCAAGTTGGGCGCATTTGGAGGGGTGAGGCGGATTTCCTACACTTAGAATTTTTTTTTTTTCAATCTCCTGAGCTTTCCTTGGGCGCATTTTGGCATGCCTGCAGGACAAACTTCGTTGACTTCTCCTTGACTTTTTGCATCTTGGGCGCATTTTGCCCTGTGTGAAGGACGAACTCAACACTCTTAGAAAATTTTCATGCCTCCTCACTAGCTGGCGCATTTTGCCATGTCTTCTGGATGAAGTTCCAGACTTAGACAAATTTTCATCATCTTTCGCCAGCTTATGTGCCTTGCTATTTATAGTAAGTTCTCTGAATTTTGCACCTCTAAAGCTCGGAACGGCTTGAAATTTTGAACATAGCATCCTCATAGCCTCGTTGTCCTGTCGGCACTGCCATTTTTAGTCACCCTGCTATTTTTAGCATGTTTCTGAAGGTGGTTTACTATAAATAGTAACCTCTTGTTTCGATAGCTCCACATTGCTCCGTCGACGGGGGTACAATGAGGCTCTCCTGCGTGACTGTTGGTGACATCAACGCATGCACTTGATTTACTATTTTAGCCGGTTCCAAATTGACTTACACTATAAATGGTAAAGTTAACTCCGTTTGACTTGAAATTTCACTAGCAGATGGCCTGAAGGATGCTGATCGTGGTGGTTTACACCGGTTTTCGAAAATTTTGACTTTTTACGCCTATTTTTAGGCTCCGAAGTTGGAAA
>VDFB02249624.1:0-21734 GCA_007258455.2 Sequoia sempervirens
GTAACACACATATTGAAGGTACCCAAATCGACATCATCAACAGTTTGAGAACATTTATGTTTGAGAAAAATGAAACACCACGCCAATTTCTCACTGCATCCATCATCGTAGATGAAGAAGAAGAGAAAGCAGACATAACAGCTAAGAGACCTGTATTACCACTCCCTGCTTGGCAATAAACATTCTTATTCATCCATGATCTCACACAAAGTTAAGATCCCTAGAGTAAAGACTATAAGTCGTTATTCTCGACTTACAAATCTCAAACAAAAAGCTCTCAAGAAACACCTCACCACACTATGCAAAGATAGAAACAAACTGGTGGAAAACTTTTATAGACATGCTTCTCGAAACGATCCAGATTTGTACATGTTCTTTTTTGGCGAAAACCTAGGTCTTTTCCATGATATTGAACTTCTCTAGAGAGGTAAACCAGATTCACATACCCAAATCTACCCTCTTATTTAGGTCAACATTGGATTTGAAGAAACTTTAGAGGTCTAGCACCATTCTTTTCTTGTTTATGACAATCACGAGGTCACAACATAGAAAGAAGATGGAAGCAAACAAAACCAACACTAGCATCCCACCAACCAATGCCATAAATAATGAAATTAGTCCTTGGGGTTATAGGATATATGATCTTGAAACACCACAAAAGAGGCCTATGTATAAAAGTACTTTTAGTGAAGAGGAACTAAACCACAAAAAAGGAGGTAATTGAACAAAACAACTAGGACCCAAACAAAGTAGTTGTAGAAGAGGTAGAAACAAAGGAGGAAATAAATGAGGATGAACTATTTAAACATTCCAATAACCCCAAGGTTCTTAAACTAATGGACAGGCTGTTGAGAAAGGACCCAAACTCCTATTTCTTTAAATTAGCACAAAGTGGTGCTAAATTACCAATGGATTTCAATGTAGAAGCTCTCAAGGATGCCAACCTTATACCCCTAGGGGATAAATCAATTATAACAGAACCTCTTGAAATCCCAAACATGCCACCTATGTTCTCACAAAATGATGGTCAACCCAAAGAGAACCCTTTATTCAGAAGACCAACTCAGGTTGAACAAGCAGCAGTAGCACAATTATATCAAGGAGGACCATCACAATATGAACCACCAAACAACAATCCTCCTCCTTGACAGTATATACCTCAAAATACCTTGAACATTGACCCATCTTAAAACATTCAATACCTTCAAAAGGGTGGGAAACAAGGTCCTCCTTGAAACATTTAGTACCACCAACAAGGTGGACCATGTAGTCCCCTTTTAAACCAACAATACCGACAACAAGGTGTGCCACAAAGAACCCTTCCCCAGTCATCCTACCAACAAGGTGTCCCAATAACACATCAACAAGGTAACCTTCAGTTTTGTTCTGCTCAGCAGCAAGGTGTGCCACAAAGCACCCTTCCTGAATCGTCCTACCAACAAGGTGTCCCAACAAAGCATCAACAAGGTAACCTTCAGTTTAGTCTTGTCCAGCAGCAAGGTGTGCCACAGAGCGCCCTTCCTCAGTCTTCTTACCAACAAGGTGTCCCAATAACACATCAATAGGGTAACCTTCATTTTAGTCTTGCCCAACAACAAGGTGTGCCTCAAAGCACCCTTCCTCAATCTTCCTACCAACAAGGTGTCTCGATTATGCATCAACAAGGTAAACTTCAACACACCTCATCTCAGCAATAAGGAGCTAAACCTCCTTAAACCCAACAAGGAGCTAACCCCATATACACCCAAAATAGCTACCAGGGTTTTATACCCCCACAATACCGATATACGACCCAAACATGGCGAGACAACAAAGCTATTTTATAGAAAATTCACAAATAGACATACCAAAAATGGATATGGAAATGAAGCTAGAGGCTGTCACACAATAGGTAGCAAGAATGCAAGTTGGAAAATAAAAGAAAACTTATACTATCCAAGAAATATTCCCATTCCCATTTGATCAATCTATCACTACAATACCCTTTCCAAGGAATTTTGAAATACCTAGGTTTGACAAAAAATATAAAGGAATAGGGGATCCAGTAGAGCATATATGAGATTTATCAGTATCATGCATGGAAGTACAACACAATGAATCATATCTTATGAGACTATTTCCGTGTAGCCTTACGGGTCATGCTATGGAATGGTTCACCCATTTAACGCCATCAGTCAAAGACTTCGATGAATTGTCTAACAAGTTCATTAGTAACTTCTCCTTTAACATTGAACAAGATGTCACCATTAATAGCTTATCCAAAATCAAACAAAATCAAGGAGAATCTTTTATCTCCTACCTACAACGATGGAGACATAAGGCTAGTAGATGTAAATGGCCCATTCCCAATAAGGAATTGGTAGAAATATTCATTACCAGCGTCTTACCTGAGATTAATTATTGGCTCACAATGTTATGTCTAGTAGATTTTGAAGAAACCATTGAGAAGGGGTTAAATATCGAAAGAGCCCTCATTGCAAGAGGAGCCCTTAAAATAAATAACTCAAAAGATAATCCTTTTACTTCAAATGAGAAACCTAAAGTTTGGGATAAAAAAAAAATGTCACAAATGATGGAGTGGTTGATGCTAGGACATTATGGATGGTATAGAAAATAGTTCCAAATAAACCATAGGTAGCACAGACAAGCTATGTTCCAAACAATGCACAAAACAACCAAAATACCTATCCCAAGAACAATCAAGGTGTAAACCCACAAATGAATCAGGGAGGACAATAGAGGCAGTACGATCAACCAAAGAGGCAATTCACAATTCTAGGTGAGTCATTAGAAATAGTCATGCAAAAACTAGTGCAACAAAACCTCCTCAAAACTAATGACCGTCCAAACTATGAGGAACCTAGTTTCAAAACACCGTGGTATAACGAAAATGACTTGTGTGATCTCCACATGATCAAAGGACACACCACAAAAAACTGCATGAGACTTAAGAACCTTATCCAAGATTGAATTGACAAAGGGGAGGTAGATGTTGAACATCGTCTGGGGAATAAGGACCTGCAGATTTACACAAACCCAATCCCGAACCATGCCAAAGGGAATGACAAAGGAGAGAAACAAAAGTACCATAACGCTAATTATACTTATGGGGACACAGTTTTAGGAACCATCTCACAAGTTGATGATAATAGAGAAAACGTGGTGACTATACGAGGAGGAGACAATAGCTGCAATGTGACCACTCACCGAGGAAGAGTCACAATACAAGGAGTACCACCTAAACCTGCAATCAAGTCACCTAGTGACTATAGTATTGTGAAACAATTAAAGAAAACACCTGCCTTAATCTCAATCTTAGATTTGCTAAGACTATCACCTTCCCATAGGGAAATACTTGAAAAGGCATTGGAAACAATAGTCCCTAATGACCTCAATCCTAGTCAGTTCCAAGCTATGGTTGGTAAAATCACACAAAGTAATCATTTAATCTTTTCTGAGAAAGATCTACCCCAGAGAACATTCCATAACCAAGCTTTCTACATTGAGGTTGGTGTTCATAAAACCATGGTCAAACGGGTACTGATAGATAATGGTGCAGGTTTAAACATTTGTACCTTAAAATTTGTAAAACAGGTGGGGTATTCTGACAATGTAATTGACAAAGGGAAGAGTATCACAATAAGGGCTTATGATGATCTAGAAAGAAATTTTGAAGGAATAGTCAGGTTACCAGTGCAGATAGGGCCAACCCTAACAGAAACCACTTGTCAAGTACTGGATCTTGAGCTGCCATATAACCTCCTCCTAAGACACCCTTGGATCCATGCTTTACAAGCAGTCTCGTCCAATTTTCATCAATTCCTAAAATTCCCCCATGAAGGAAAAGAGGTAACACTATATGCCGATCCTGAGCCTTTTCATTTCTATGTCAATTTAGAAGAGAAATACATAAAATGCAACATGTGCCTAGCAATTACATAGCATTCCACTCTTTTTCTTATGTTTAACTGTCAACACTTCCATCTACATCAAATAAAAAACCTCAAGTGACCAACCAAAAATGGAAGCCAAGTTTCAGGTACTTGACAAGGGTAATGGGAATTACTTTTTCAACCAAGCATTCTACATTTACATGCTTCCACCAACACCTAGAATGTATGGAGTTCCAAAAGAAATCAAGATAGTACAAATGATTGTCGAAACCACTATCTTCACTAAGTGGGGAGACACGCAAGATGAAGAAATATTTGAGGACTTTTTATCTATGATCTACAAGGAGGACAAAGAAGAACCAGAAAATCCAAAACCTAATGTTGACCCTACTACTAGAGGTTATCAATTAGTTAAATAGATGGGATATAATGGAAAAGGTGTCCTGGGGATATGCAAACAAGGTCAGTTAGAACCTATTATAGTAGAACAAAGGAATAAGAATATGGGGCTAGGTTATAAGCCAAAAGATGTGGTTATTCCAAAAACTGGATGAACCTCTTGGAAGAAGCGAGAAACTTCTGCTAGCATCAAGGCACTGGATACCTATCATACCTTAGACAATGAATTACCTATTGAAGAATTATTTGATAAATTTAGCATTGATAGGTTCCATCTCCAACATATTCAAACGATTCCCAACATCTACTACAATTCTGGTATAGACTCTAATGAATAAGAGTGGGATTCCCCTTCATTACTGGATATGATTCTCCCACTTCTAGCAATGATGACCTAGAAACCTAGTGGGAAAAAGACACCTAGGCCATACTGAACCTTTCATCCACTTCCATAGGATTTGTAGATGAAGATGATAACCTCCCACTCCAATACCCACAACTCATAGATTGGAATCAACAATAGCATGCACCTATTCTAGATCAATTTCAGAACGATGAGGCAATTGTAGAGTTCATGGGGCTTCAAACGAACATACCAACGAGAGACCACAAGGAAGGGTTCATCATGGAACTAGAATAGGAGGAATAATTTGGTGGAGAGATTGAATATTCTAGTCACAAAAATGAAACAAAAAACATAAAAAATACGGGCCCCTAGAGAAAATCACTTTGTGGCTCTATCGAATCCTGAAAAGAGAAAAATAAAGGATGCATCTGAAGGTGAAATCCTCTTAGAGGCACCTAAGGATGGAAAATTCAATCTCCCCATATTAGAATATTAGGAAAGATCAACATTACTAGTAGAGGAAGCAGAACCCATAAATTTTGGAACAGTAGAGGACCCAAAGATAACCTACCATGCTACATCACTGGATCCAGAAGAAAAGGACAACATCACAACTTTCATCAATGCCCGAAAGATAAATTTTGCATGGACCTATGCTAACATGCATGGAATAGATCCAGCATTAGTGGTACAACATCTAGCTGTAATACCTAAAGCAAAGCCTATCAAGCAAAACTTAGGAAAATGCATCCACATATAGCATTATTGGTAAAAGTAGAGCTAAAGAAATTACTAGATGTGGGTTTCATTAGACCCATTGACTATCCACAATGGATATCAAATCTAGTACCAGTATTCAAACCTATTGGGGGCATAAGGATATGCACATACTTCAGAGACTTGAATAAAGCCTATCCAAAAGATGACTTTCCATTACCAAGTATCGACATGATTGTAGATCTAACAGTAGGGCATGAGATGCTATCCTTAATGGATGGTTTCTCTAGATACAACTAGATAAAGATCTTTCGAGATGACCAACACAAAACAACATTTACTTGTGCTTGGGGAACATTCTGTTGGAATGTAATGCCCTTTGGTCTAAAGAATGTAGGAGCGACATATCAAAGAGAAATGCCAACAATATTTCATGATTTTCTACACACAATCATGGAGGACTATGTGGATGATATTATAACAAAATTAGTCAAAAGAGCAAACCACTTGACAAACCTGGCCAAGGTATTTGATCTTCTTGAATAGTACAACATGAGACTCAATCCTAAGAAATGTGTATTCGGGGTAACATCTGGAAAATTGTTAGGGTACATAGTATCAAGGAGAGGGATTGAAGTAGATCTAGCTAAAGTAAAAGCAATAATGGAAATGCTTCCACCAAAGACACTAAAACAGTTGAGGAGCCTACAAGGGAAACTACAATCCATTAGGCGATTTATTGCACAATTGGAGGATAAATGTCACCCTTTCACTCATCTCCTACATAAGGACATCACCTCAAGTGAGATGGGAGATGTGACCAAGCATTCCAACAAGTCAAGGAATACCTACTTACTCCTCCTATACTCATGCCACCTATCCTAGAAAAGGAAATAATACTTTACGTGTCTACCACATAGGAAACATTGTGAGCTCTCTTGGCCTAGCTAGATGATAACAATAAAGAAAGGGTAGTTTACTATATTAGCAGAACATTGGTGGGCTATGAACTAAACTACTTGCCCATTGAAAGAGTGTGTCTCTCAGTCATATTTTCAACACAAAAGCTAAGACACTACATCCTAAACAGAAAGGTCAAGCTGATTTCTAAGATAGACTCACTCAAGTACTTACTAGCAAAGGCAGCCCTAACAGGTTGGATAGCCAAATGGGTCATGATCCTAAGTGAGTTTGATATAGAATATGTGGATAGGAGAGCTATCAAGGGATAAATTATAGTAGACCAACTACCTGAAGCACCTGTAGATGATCATAAACCTCTCATAGTGGACTTTCAAGATGAGAGTATCTTGATGACAGAGCAGATAGACCAATGGGCTCTATAATTTGATGGGTCCCATACACAACATGGATCTGGAGCTGGTATTCTATTTCTCACACCACAAGGAGATAGGATACCTAAGGCCTACAAGATTGCATTCCCATGCATGAACAACATCTCAAAATATGAAGTTCTTATCACAGGGTTGAAAATGGCTTTTGAATGGCAAATAAAAGAGCTATAGGTCTTTGGTGACTCTCAGCTAGTGATCAGACAAGTGAATGATGAATACCAGACAAAGGATGAAAAATTGTTGCCATATAAAAGTATGGTGGATAGCTTCAAAGAATACTTCATTAGAATAACCTTTGAGAAAATTCCTCGAATCAATAATAGGGTTGTTAATGCAATGGAAACAATAGGCTCACTACTTGATATTCCACAGAATGTGCCTAAATATGAGTTCCTCATGGAAGAGTTGTTGGTACCAACATTCAATATCCTATAATTAGAATTGGTATGTGTTGTTGTTGGTCCTAATTCCCCATTGTACCAAGATACCTTTGACTACATCTAGCATGGTACCATCCCCATTGACTTAAGGACCACTCAAAAGAAAACCTTTACCCATAGAACTTCTTGTTTTACCATCTTAGGAGATACCCTATACCGTTGTAGTCTGGATGGTATGTTACTCTGATGCCTTGATGCATAAGAAGCACAAAAAATGCTTGCAAGATGTTCATGAAGGTATTTGTGGATCTCACTCTGGCGGACTTAACCTAGTCCAAAAACTAAGAACTAGATACTACTGGTCCTCCATGGAACATGAATGCATACAGTATTCTAGAAAGTGTCAACAATGTTAGCAACACAGTGACCTTGTTCATGCACCAGCACAAGAACTGATACCTATAACCACACCATGGCCTTTCTCGCAATGGGGATTAGACTTGGTAGGCAAGATATCACCCACATCATCCAACGGGCACAAATTCATTATCAAAACAATAGAGTACTTTACTAAATGGATAGAGGCAATTCCATTGACCTATATCACCGACAAACAAATATCAAAATTCATTTTGAATTATCTCATATATAGATATGGAATTCCGCAAACAATAATAATAGATAATGGAACTCCATTCAAAAATCAGGATGTCTAAGAGATTTATTCCCAATTTTCTATCCACCATCTCTTCTCCACACCCTATTACCCCCAAGGAAACGGTTAGGATGAGGCTTCTAACAAAACCATACTAAAGATACTCAAAAAGACTATTAATGAAGCTGGCTGTGATTGGCATTTGGAGCTGAACCCAGCCTTATGGGCCTACCGAACCAGCATTCACACACCTACTGGCACCACACCATTTTCCTTGGTCTACGGATCAGAGGCCATCTTTCCTATTGAGGTCAAAATTCCTTCATTGCGAGTTTCACTAAAAGGCATGGTCAACAACGAAGAATATAGGGTATCTAGACTGAATGAATTAGAACTCCTAGATGAAAAACATTTGAGTTTGTTAAACCATCTGCAGGTTTATCAGAATTGGCTCAAGAAAAACTATGACAAATGGATCAAGGAAAGGAACTTTCAAGTTGGTGAATTAGTCCTCAAAGAGAATCAAAAAGTACAACTCAATCAGGATGGAAAAGGAAAATTTGAACCTAACTAGTTAGGCCCATTTGTCATCATAGCAAGCTACAGCTCTGGGGCATATCAGTTAGCTACTCCTGAAGGAGAACCTTTAGCTAAACCACTGAATAGCCACCACCTCAAGAAGTTCTACACATGAAGCATGTCAAAATACCCTAGGCAAAAGAGTAAAAATCCAAAAAAATAGAAAAAAAGAAGAAAAAAGGACAAAAAAAGAAAAAAGAAAAATGTAAAGAGAAATAAAATGTTCTCTGAGTGAAAAGCACTTTGTGGTGCTCTTAGAACAAGTACCATAGTGAAAACCTGACAAATAGGCGCTATGTTTGAATAAACTTGCATCATTATCTATCCGTACTATCAAGTCATCCACCCATTTCATTTCATAATAAAGAGTAGGATATCCAACCATGGCTTATCATTGATTAAGGAAAGTTGTCTTGTCCACAACTAGGGGCAATGCCACAAAATTTGGTCATAGTTTAGATCTTTGAGTATCCTATCATGAACACGGAAAACATCAAAAAGCCAAAAACATACAAAATAGCAAAAAGGACAAAAACATTTGAAAAACATAAAAAAAAAACATTGGGTTATTCCTTCACTCAAACAGTCTAAGATATCAACATTTGCTTGAACCTCATAGCTAGTTCAAGTAGATTTCCTGCAACATATCCTCTAGACATAGAAGTGGAATATCAATCCGATTATCAATGTTGTTTACCCAAAAATAGTTTATGCTTTGAGTCAAATGGTCGAACTATGGTCTTTATGTACAACATAGGCAAGGCTTGAAATCCCAAGACCCTAGGTTAGTCCCCTTAGGTTTTCTAACATGCTTTATTTCAACTTGGTAAAAAAAACAAAATCTAAAAAAAAAAAAGTAAAAAAAAAACACAAATTCCAAAACCCAAAAACATTCACAAAATAGAAAAGGTAAAAAAAAACTCAAACCAAGTTAACTACGAGTCTCTGCATGTACAACATAGGCAAGGCTTATCTTTAATGAGCCCTCAAGGCCCTAGGTTAGTCCCTAGAAAATGTCAAAAACAACATCATAAAACTTTTTTTAAAAAAAAGACCCATGTCTGCCGTCACAATTCGCAATAAGACATCATCCATAATAAACGGATCGTCACACTCACCCTTTGAGAAAATAAACAAAACAAATAAAGCAAGCATCAACAATTGGAACCTTCAACCAAAAAATCATAGGATAATTTGATTGCAAATTAAACTAAAACAAGGCCAAAGTATCAACTACATATCTTTTTGACAAGACCCAACAACATCCTGAGATATGTCTTAATGGATTTGTTCCTAGGATATACATGATCAACACCAGATAATAGACCCACCCCAAACGGATATGGCAAGTGATATAATGGCATTGTTTTATCTTTTGTTGTATTTTTTGTGATTTACATTATTGACTCATTCCCAGGATCTCTCAAGGATGTCCATAAGGATTTAGAGAAGAACGAATGGGGGAAATTGAGCATCATTTTGATTTGTTGTTTGTGGATAATCTTGTTATACTACCATGGTAAATACTTGCTTTGTTTTGTGTGTGGAAGTCGTCTTTGAAACATTTCATGTAACAATGACATATTGGGTTCTTAATACCTCTTGTGTTACTGGTCCAACATGCTTTTAAAGCTTCTCACCCATACACTCTAACATGGTTTCCATATGTCTGGTATGAGCAAGAAAACTCCTTTTTTGTAGAGTCAAAGTCCATGCAACAAATACAAAGTCACCTTGGTCACTAATACCTGGGCACATCGTATTTATTTGCTATATCAAAAAGGACTGTTCAAACTACAAAGTCTCTAAAGCAAAGTGAAAAGCAATACTCATCACCACTAACAACATTTACTATTCTTCATTTCTTATTAACATTTTCTTCTTGTCACCATTTTTTTGTGAGTCCTTAATGCATCATATCAGCTTATTGGAAAATCTGGTTCATTATCCAGAATTTTTTACCAAATTTCCCGAGGGGGCACCAGGCTATCCCGTTTAGGTTATACTGGGGCATATTGGGGCAACTCTTACGCCTAGGGCATACCAAGGCAATGTTCTTTGAAACAAAGCAACCAGTACTTTGTCTCAAAGATGGGCAAAATGTAGACACCTAAAATTGTCCTAGCCTGCGAACTAGCATTTTAACCCTAAATTTCCTCTATTGATTAAATAATAATACATTATTTAATTAATTCACCTTTTCATCATTTTTGACCAATTAAATAAATTTCATTTATTTAATAAAATCCTAAAAACCTAATTTCTGCTATTAATTGAATAATACTACATTATTTAATTAATTCACATTTTCATCAAATTCAAAAAATTAAATAAACTTCATTTATTTAATATAGTCCTAATCTAACTTTTTCTTCATGATTAATTAAATAGCATCAATTATTGAATTATATCACTAATTAACTTTATTCCCCTAAAGTTGATTAAATTATTAAATCATAATAATTTAATTAACTCACGTTCCTTCCAAATTTGAATAAATTGAATAATACTATTCAAAATATCATCAAAATCAATTTAAACCAATGCAACTTTTTTTGCAAAAGTCAAACTTGATTTTCATGTTCAAATCCAAAAAAAGAATTGATTAATTAAATCAATCAATCCCCCCTCATAATTAAATAATATTAAATATTATTTAATCCCCATTCAATGTCATCCCTTTTAAAAGTAATCTTTTATTTATTAAAAACAATTCATCATGCATGTTCCTCTTAATATTAATTAATTAATTTAAATTAATTATCTTCTCCACATGGACTAATTCTTCTTTTAGTTAACTAAACAATCTATTTAGTTAACTATTCAATTATCTTGCATGTATTATTCGCTTAAACATAACAACCACTTTCTCTCAGTGGATGAAAATATCTATTTAGTTAACTCTTCATTTAATCCTCTTTCAACTTCTATATTAAATAATTGTTTTAATTATTTAACCCCACATATTCTTCTAATTTAATTAAACGATTATCAATAATTATTTGATTAAACAACTTTCCCCTTTCCAAATTAAATAAATTAAATTATTTAATTCATTCAACACCACCATTTTAATAAATAAACTTTATTTATTAAAGTCAAATTCACATGTGCACATTCTTCTTGATATTAATTAATTAATTAATTTCCCTCAAAAACTTAACTAGCTCTTCTAAATCAGTTGACTAAAATATCTATTTAGTTAACTGTCTCATTATCTCTTCATGCACAATCTCCTCAAACGTAACAAATGCTTTCTTCTAGTTGACTAAAACAATCTATTTAGTTAACTATCTCATTATCTCTCCATGCATTATCTCCTAAAGTTAATTAAATTATTAAATCATAATAACTTAATAAACTCACTTTCCCTCAAAATTTGAATAATTAAATCAAACTATTCAAATCATTTATCAAAAATCAAATCAAACTAATGCAACTTTTGCAAAAGTCAAAATTGATTTGCACGTTCAACTCCAAAAAGGAATTAATTAATTAAATCAATTAATTCATATTCCTCAACCACTTTATGATTGAGCAAATTATGGTTGTTGACTAAGCAATCTAATTTTGCTAACTCAACCATCTAATTCCTAACTCAACCCTAACCGATCAATCAATTGCTAACTAAGCAATAAAAATATTAACTAGCCAATCTATTCTTCAATCACCCTAATTGTGCAATCAACTTTGCACAATTTCCTCATGTCTAAATCCTCTCAACTCATTTTGACCATTGATCTGAATATTCTCCAATGCAATCTTGGTTGTCAATTCTAAATTGATTTTTCTATATAACAAGCCATTCTCTTCACAAATAAGGATTAGAATTTCAACTTACCTTATGCAACGAAGTGTTGTCAATATTACCATTGAGAGAGCTTTATCATTTCTTCAAGAACAATCGATCATCAAGCTTTTGCACCAAGCAATGGAGGCTTTGCAGTGATACGAACAATCCAACATCATGCAAATACACTCCAACATGGGATGGTAATCTTGTCTTTTGTTATTTGAATTCATTTTGTTAATCTTAGGATCTCATTTCATTCAAATAGCTTAGATGTTTTCATTTCATGAGTGATGGAATAGGATAGATTAGTGATGGAATAGGATAGATTAAGTGTTTTTGAATTAGATTAGTTTCTAATTTTCAATATTGCACTTTGATCTTGTTTTCCGCATCATTTTCCTAATGGATTCCTTCCCCCTCATGCACTAGGTATTAGGACAAGGTTTTTTATCTAATTTTTAATATTTGACTGAGAGCTTATAAAAAACAAATTTTGTTGTAAGGAAATGGAAAGAACATTGAGGATAGAAATGGAGAGGTTTCCAAAAATTAAATTTGAGTTGTTGAAGTTCAATATTGAAGGTATGTTTGTAAATAGAGATATATGGTTGCTATATCTAAACCTAAATTGTCAACGAGGTGGAAAATCAATCAACATATACTAGATAAAAAGTGAAGGCCCTCATTAGGATATGCTTAGAAAATTTAGTTTTTTGTAATTTACATGAAGAAAACACACCTCATAAGATCTTTGGAATATGTTGGGAGACTTATACTAGGCTAAATATTTGGTTAAAAAATGTTTTCTGGGAAATAAATTGTATACATTGAGAATGAATGATGTTAGTTTTTGGCTGAGAATTTGAATGCATTCAATATGAATTATGACCTAATTTTACTTAGTTAGAATGAATATGGAGGATTATTATTTTATGAAACTCTTATGTTCTTTGATAGACTCATATGATTACTTAGTGATGAAAATTGAGAGATCTATATCAAAACTTTATATAGATGATGTAGTGGCTTTGTTTTTTATTAAGGAAAAAGTAGGTTTTGAAGGGGCCCCGAAACCCTTTAACAATAAGCAAGAGACAAATTTAGCAAAAAAAGTACCCAAGCAAGAAAATACAACAAGACAAAAAGCTACCAAAAGATCACATTAGAACCAGCCAAGAGGTAACACCACAAAAGAACCCACAAAAATCCAACAACAAACCCACAATTAGGCCATATTCTTCAGGACCTCTACCACCTCCTATTCTAGTTTCTTCATATTTTGCGCTGCTTTCTTGATTTCTTAGATGTTAACCTGGGCCTTAGTAGCCTTTCTCTTAAGGTTTGCTCTAGTTCTTTTAAACAGTCCACCATAACCTTCATGACTGTGTACTTTATCCACCTCCTCCTCTATAGAAGTCTTGTCTTGATAAGCATTCTCAAGACTATCCACCATCATATCCATAGCATTAGTCGTGGATTTGAAAATCTTATGGCTAGTATTCATCACCACTTGGATAGAATCTTTTATGTACTTGATTTTTTCCTCCAAAGGTAAAAGCTTCTCATCATGATTACTCTTAAATTTCTCAAGATCTTCAACAGTTTTCTTAAGGCAGTCCACCATATACTTTTTTTCTTCCTCAGTCCACAAGTCTGTGGTCTTCACTCTATCTCTAGCATTTTTGTTACTCTCATAGGAGATGTATAATTTTTTTGAATCTCCTAAGAAGGATCTATCAACTCATGATCAAAAGATAAATAAAATAAGGAAAAAAAAAGAAAAAAGAATAGATTCAAATCTCTTAGAAAGTTCATGGAAAAAGGATTTTCAATCTACTAAGGAGGCTCTATTAATTCATGTTATATAGAAGGATAAAGATAAATAGAAGAATGGAAAGAAGAAAGAAAATTCTTGATCCAAATAATGTGGGAGATCCAAATATCTTGGAATGTCTAAAGCTAAGTGTTATAATTGCAAAAAAATTGACATTATAAAAATACTTCATAGAGGAGAAAAATGAGATAAAAAATAATGATAGATCTTCACCGGAGGATGGTGGAGATGTCTTTGTCATATCCTTGGAAACACATGCATCTAAATTCATGTCATTGATATAATTTAGATATTTCTCCCACATGACCTCCTATAGAAGTTGTTTTCAAAGTATGAAGAATATGATGGAGGGAAAGTGTATCTTAGTGATGATTATCATATACTTATTATTTGTTATGGTAAATTTTTTATGAGATTATTTGATTGATGAGTGAAGGGGGTTAATGATTTTCATATCTTAGGTTTGAAATTAAATTTATTATTAGCTACAAAAATTAATGATATAGGTGTGCAATTTATTTTATTTAGTAGAGGTTGTAAGATGGTGCAAGGAGTTATGGTTCTCTCTAAGGGTGTTCATGTTGACACTCTTTTTCAACTATATTTGTACACTTTAAGTGCAATGGTTCTCCTATTCCAATAATTAAGAGACCTACATAGTCTAAATATTTACCAATAGAGCCAATACTTAAGAGGAGTGTTGTATCTATTTGTAATAATTTTCCTTCTAGGTACCTAATTGTGCTCTTACTTCTAAGAGAAACTTATGAAGAAGATAATTTTATGGCACTAGAAAATGGTCCTTATAAGTGAGATGGATTTAATAACTGAACCAGAAGGGAAACAAGGGTTCCACCTTTTAGGAGATGGAACTTAGGGGAAATATTTCGCACTTAGCTCGTTAGGAAACCAAGATCCCTCAACTCAAGTGACTCAAGTTCAAAAAGTTTGAATTACAATTTGTAGGTGAGTTTCTGTGAAGATGACAACTTCTTGACAACTTTGAAAACTTTTGCAACTTTGTCTTCAAAGGATCTTCAATCTCCAATTCACCTAGATCTGCAAACACACATCAAGAGAGAAAAATGTTGTTGTGTTAGGGAGTAGGGGTTTTCCTTGGTCAAACCCCATTTTGGTAATTAAACCTTGAAATGAAATTAAAAACTATGAAGGAATGATGAATGAACAAATGCAATGTTGCAACTCACCAAACCCTTGAGTAAAGGCTGCAAAATTGTGTGAAATGACTTCAATGGATGTGGATCTTGACTCTTGGTTGAATACTTGAAACTTGAATGCTTGCTTGAATCATGAAACATACATCACAAATTTTAGCTCAAAAACACACATTATGCATGAAGACTTTGACATGATGCTTGAATCTTGAATGTTGCTCCAAATGCTTGATGATTTACTCTTGAATTCTCTTGATCTCATAAACCTTCTATTAGGACTTGCTTAGCTAGAATATTAGGAGAAATTATGTGAAATAACCTTGTATTTATACTTGTTTATCCCAAAATTCCTTAAATTACAACACTACAAATTGACATCAACTCTAGGATAATAAAATCCCACCAAGAATTTGATTCAAAATAGGTCCAAGTTAAAGTGGGACTCATACATTAGGTTGGGCGTATGAGTCCTAGTGGCTTAAAGTTGGGACATAGATTTCAAGAAGTGCCTTGTTCAATATAACATTTAAAATTAGGTCTCGAGACCTAGGTGGGACCCATATGCCCAAGGTGGCGTATGAGTCCCAACTCCCTAGATTTGGAACACAACCAAAAACCTTAAATTATGATTTTTCATTTGTTAAATGTCAAAATTATCCTTAGAAAAATGCATTTAATTAGGCTTGTGGATGCAAAATAGAACCAATTAAGGCATAAATAAATCTAATTTTAATAGTGAGTGCCTAGACAAGTGCGAAAATGTAAAGGGATACATTTTTCTACACTACAATAACCTTGAAAAATTTTCGTATTGAGAGAATGGATGATTATAATATTGAATTTTATCTCTAAATATTATGTATATGGAAAAAAAACCATGATTAGTTTTATTATAGTTCTCATAGATCTTTTGGAGTGTTGGTCTTGATTTATTCATATATATTGATGTAGGAGCACCCATGGTGACTTTCAATCCTGTGTCAACAAAAGGTTGAATTTTTGAATTATGTAATTTTGGATTTTTTAAGTGGATTAATTTTTGGTTTGAATTAAATGGTGAGGATAGATAAGTATTTATCTGCAATTAAATTAATTTTTCAAATAAATTCTTGTGCAACTTTGACAAGTTGACTAGTGGGATTTAAAACAAAAAAATGTAATAAAGCATTAAAATTACAAATTATTTGGAAAAACCAAAGATGGTAATTTAAAATGGGATAATGGATGTTTTAAAGCACAATAATCATTTCCCTAAAAATTAGGGACTGGAGGTGGATGCCCATGACTTGACTTTTGCCTTTTTTTACTTTTTCTAAAATTTCAAGTGGAGAATTAAACCAACTCCTATTTTTGTCAAGGTAGTTTTAAATGGATTTTATTGTGCATTAATTATTTTTGAGAAGTTTGAATTTGCAGCCACAAGAAGATGGGTACCTTGGAAGAGAGGGAAAAAAATAATTTTTAATTAATTCTATGAGGAAGTGGTGGAGAATCTGGAGAATGGGGAAAGCAAGAAAATAATTTTTTTAAAGGAAATTGTTTTGGGGGGAATTTTTTTTAGGGGGATTTTGTGGAGAGACTCAAGAAGGGTGTGGATCTTCTCTAGGAAGGGTTTCCTGAGTATTTTTTCATGTGGAAGGCATGAAAGTGAAGCTACATTAGTTTTCTTCCATCGGTAGTTGTTGATTGCAAGTTTGCAATCCATTGTTTTGTGTGTTATTGCAGGAGAGGAGTTTGAAGATTGTATGAGCAGATTTATTTTGTTGTTGTTGATGTTATTTTTCTATTTATTTTGAGTTTAAATGGGCCATGTTGCAGCCCTTGAATCCATAATGGACTGATGTAAACATTGAAGATCATTTTGTAATAAAAAGTTGTAAACTGGTTGCAGGTTGCAAACCAGATTTTGCATATATTGCAACAATGTTTGAATGAAAGTTTAATGTTTATTTTGTGTTAAATAATGGTTTTTATGTTGTGATGGTTTGATTTTTTCCCCTCTCTCCATCAGTGGTATCAAAGTAGGAGTTCTTGAGAGTGCAGGAAGAAGTGTCGATTGGAGACAGTTTGCACCAAGACTTGATGGTGGAGAATGTGTGGATTTTTCTTGTAGATGAATGTGTAATTAGTAAGAAGATATTTTTAGTGGATTTAAGGAATTGAGGTTCCCATTATTGTAGATAGATCACCAAAGGAGGTAGTTTACAATAATATTGGTGAATATTGGAAGAGGGTTTTGTAAACAAATTGTTGAAGGAGGAAGTTTACATAAGTAAAACTTAAGGGTTTATAGATTTGTTTTATTAAGGAATTGAGACATCTTGAAAATGGAGAATAGAAGAGTTGAAGGTATTTTTATTACCTTTCTAATTATTTTTTGAATGCAAGAAAGAAAGAGGATGCAATAGAGCGTCATGTGACATCGAGGAAGAGGATGAGTGCGTAAAGATTGAGGAACTTGAAGCTAGACGATGTCTATTGGAAGACATTGAGGATGAGACTCCAGTAATTGTAGTAGTATAAGAGAGTTCTTTAAATAACACCTATGAAGTTGAGAATAATGATTTACTCATTTAGATTGAAAGAGAATGAGATCAAATTATTGCAAGGGAAGAAAAAGTTGCAACAGTGGAAGATACAAAGGAAAAATTTATTTTGATAAATGTTTTTATGAAGATGAATGTGATTATAATGAAGTTGCAACAGAAGAGTATCCTTTGAAGGACATAAAAGAAAGTGAAGGGGATGATTTTTTGATGCGAATGATAGCAATTAAAAGAGAGTAGGATGAGTGTCCTGAGTACCCCTCCGTTTATGCTATGCTTTTTGTTGATACTTTCTCATACTGTTAGACTTTGTTATTTTGTTGGATACTTGGATCGCTGATTTTGAGCGATGATGGATTATTGTGTGACATGATGATACTTTGTGAGATGCTTATTGTTTTCAGATTTGATGTGATTTAGAGTAGATGATTATTTTCAGTTGTTTATGGATATGCATATGCTTATGATGGACTAACAACATGTATTGAGTCAGTCTTCTGTGAGTGTATTGGTGTGGAGAACAGAATCGCATCACTCGCTTGCGAGTGCCGTGCGATATCTGTGACTTTCTCCGCACGGTGTGCCTGGTTACTGCTTTATATTTGTATGCATGCATGTACATTGTTTGCTTGGTTACAGGATTTGCAGGTACATGACACCAACTCCACCTGTGTAATCAGGTCTGAGCGTGTCAAGACTCAACGGAATTGTTGATCGGGAGATAGTAGTTAGGTTAATCCTAGTCCGGTCTTTAACCCTAGACTTAGTACAAGGTCAGTTTTTTAGTTTTGAGTTGTAAGTTGTGTTGTGTTTCTGTTGGTTAAAATTATTTTGAAAAGGTAAATTTGCTTGTGTTTAATATTGGTTATTGTGTTTTATTTATTTTATTAAAATTAATATATTTAAATATAATTGAAATTTATTTATTTAATAATTTAATACATTAGTTAGTTTAATTAGTTAAATAGTTGATCTTTAAAATGATTTAACTATTTAATTAAATAAATTAATTAATTAGATTAAATTAGTAAGTGCATAAATTATATTATATTTAAATAAGTTAAATTAGAAAATTAAAAAAAATAATAATAATAATAATAAATTAAATTAGAATATGCATGTGGATTAGAAAATAAAATATAATTAAATATTTGCATGTGATTTGAAAGGAAATTGGTTTTCGAATTTTAAAATTAGATAAATTAATAAATTTCATGCAAAATTTAATTGGCAAAAACTGCCGAGAGGTGGAGAGGATATTTTCTCAACAACCTCTCGACATGTGTGTGAGTTCCATAATTGCAAAGAGTTTGTTGAAAACTTTTGCGGAGGTTATTGTGGATCTCGGGAAATTGTACGGGGTTATTCTGTTGCCTCGGGGATATTTTCTGGACTGGCAAAAATCATTCTCTGTGTAAAAAAAAAAATTGGAATTCTTAAGAATTGGTATTCCTCTCTGTTGGGGTTGTTATATTCTTTGTGGAATTTATCTTGCTTGGGAGATTTGTTGGTTGGTAATCTTGTGGATCACGAGATTTTCTTAAAGAGCTACAGGGATTTATTTTCTACTGGCAAAAGGGTTACTTTCTTCAAGGCAGCTATTTATCCAGGTATTCTTCTTGTGTTGTTGATTTTCTTTGTGATCTATGTGTAAAGAAAATCTTTTTGATGAGATTTCATCTTCTGGGTATATGATCTTGGAAAATCTCTCTATAAATATTTTAATTGTCTGTTAAAATTGGTTTTGAATAAAACTTATCTCTGATAAATTTTTGGAAAAATCCTATTGGATAAGTATTTAGAAGAATGAAGAAAATTACCTGTACAGAAATAATTTTCCCAAGATTTGTAGAAAAATATTTTACCCAAAAATTATTCTCTGTATTATTAAAGATATTTTGATTTTTTTTTGTATTATTTTCTTTAAAACAGTGTGATTATGGTTGAAGAAATTTTTATAAAAGAAAATTGTTATTAATGAAAATTCGCCGTACGGAAATTAAATTCCGCCGGCGAAATTTTCGTTAAATTTTTCCGTATGAATAATTCGCTGTGTGTTAATACTGTTATATTAAATTTCGTTCAAAAAAAAAAACAGTATAAAATTTCATACGTTTTTTTTTTAAATTTTTTTTTTGAATTTAATTGGGGGAGGGCCGAAACCCTCCCCATGGTTGTCCGTGCTGGGCGCAGCCTTGCAAGGCTGCGCACAGCAGTCGATGACTGCTGACGCAGCCTGGCAAGGCTGCGTACCAGCAGCCGGCCAGTTTATTAATGGAAGGCTACGGGTGTAGCCTTACCATTATAAAGCTTGTTTGCTTTGTTTACTGTGTATAAAATTTGCTTTAAAATAAAATTCGCGATTTTATGTAAATCTCAAAATTTTATTTAAATATGATTAAATTTATCATATTTTCATTAATTTGTTATGAATTGGGAATTTAATTAAAATGAAATTTGGTTATATATATATATATATATGTATATATATATATATAAATATATACTCATATATGTATATATGTTTATGTATGTGAATATAAACTTATAAAGATTATGGGAGTAAATAAGATTAATAGAATATAATTATATATATATATACTATTATTTTCTATTTTTTTTTAAATTGCGAAAATAATAGGATATAATTTTATAGTGAAATTGTGAAAATCAGAGAAAATAGATTTAATTGACATGGTTAATTTTTTTTGGAGTTTCTTATTTTGAAAATATATATGTTGTTATCAAATTGATATATATGGATTTAGCGTATCCAAATAGAAGAAGATTATATCCAATTGTTCAAAATCATTGTTTTACTTCTGTGATTGGGCAAGTCGGGAAAGTATTTAACTGTTCAAGTCTTCCAGAGTAAAATTGGGTAAAATGGGGGTATGATTGTTTTCAAAGTTTTCTTTATCGACTTGGGTTTGAGCAAGAGTTAAACATGGTGATGGTTTTGTTATGATTTATTTATCAATGTGTGATGTAAAATTTTGTATATGGTAAACCCTAGTCATGAAAACTTAAAAACTTTGTTATTTTAGGGGAGTGGCTAGTCGTAAGGGCCGACACACAAAGTGGTGTCAGGGTAACTTACGATTAGTTAAGTAAGTCAGTGAAAACTAAAGAACACAGTAGATAGATCTAAAACATTTAACAAGATTAGCATGCCTCACTTATGACTCATAAGCTTCTACAGTTATGAGTATAAGTCGAGAAGGCCTGGAATGGCAAATCGATGTCTCGTTTCCTTAAGAGGCATTCGATTCCGCATCAGTATGCAATAGGGGCCAGGTTTCGTAAGAGGTTACCAGGGTAACCCAAGGATTGGGGGCCGGGACCTAGGAAGAAACACCAGGGTAACCATTGCATCGTTGTGATGACACTCCGCCTAGAATAACATTTAAACTTTGTGATTGTGTATCAAATCATTTGTCCAATCTGGAAGCAATGTAACCTATAGTGTGTTTGTACTAGAGTCTAGGGTTAGTAGATTTGGTCTAGGTAGCCTTATTACTATCTCCTAGCACGGGGGGTGGACCTACGGGTACCACATGGTTGGGTGGAACGTGCACCTTACTCCGTTGGGTCCCCAGTATGTTCGATTGTAGCATTGAGTGCTTCAGGGATGGAGAGCTTGCATATGGACTTCTTATATTCTTCATCATTGTATATTGTAAAACTTGAAATGTAAAATTATTCCTCAATTGTATAAGAGGTGATCTTTTGTAAAATTGAAACTGTTATTTGAATTATCTCATCAGATGGATGAGCAATGTAATATCTTATCAATGCAATGTATGGGAAAATGATTTGTATTTCACTATGTTATCTTGAATGGAAATTTAATATTATGCAATGATTATCTTATGTTATGATTTAATTGAGAGAAATGCGAAGTACTTAAGTCGCTAAAGGAAAACTCAAAGTAGTGTAACGTCGTTGTAACCTAAGAATGTATGCAACTAAGTTACATAATATTAATACTTTAAAAAAAAAAATATTACACTTTTATATCACCTTTGCAACATTCTTAGGTTATTTAGACGGGGCATTACA
>VDFB02249625.1:0-13623 GCA_007258455.2 Sequoia sempervirens
GAAGTAATTAGGGATTGAGGTTAAAGCTAACTTTATTAGCATTATTCATTTTGAAAGTGACAATCATCTGGCTTTCCACAACAAAATTCTTGATTTGAGCCTATCAATCACTTTGTCTCAGTATGTAGCCTTATTCGAACCCTTGAAAAATGGAATTCCTAGATAAGAACATGGCAACTCAGCTTCTTGAAAACCCAATAATTGAACAATCTTTTTCTTTATAGCAACAACATTAAAAATATATATTTTTGACTTTGTTGCATTACTCTTTTGACCCGAAGCAAAAGAGTACTTATCCAACACTTCTTTGAATTGATTAGCTTCACCAATTATTGCCTACCAAAGAGGAGAGTATCATCTGTGAAGAGGGAATGAGTAATTGATGCATCTGAATTTGCTAACTTAACCCCATGCCATAGACCTTGATTATGCTTTAATAAGATAGATTTGCTTAGAGCCTTCCCCAACATAATGAAAAGAAAAGGTGATAGTGGACCCCCCCAATGTACTCCTTGTGAAACACTAAAGAAACCTATGGGACTTCCATTGATGATAACTAAGGATTTTTTCCCTGACAAACATGGCATTATCCATCTACGCCATTTTTCCTAGAAACCAAACTTTTGAAGCACTTTGTTCAAAAAATTTCAGTCAACCCTATCATATGCCTTCGTCATGTCCAACTTAACTATGAATGAAGGAATATTCGTAGTTACTATCATGTGAAGAACCTCATGTGCTACTATTTCTTCTTCAAAATATTCCCTCCCTAGAACAAATCCTCCTTGTTCTTGAGAAATTATCTTTGGAATCAAAGGTTGCAATCTTAAGTATATTGCCTTAGTAAACATTTTATAAATTGTATTGCACAATGATATAGTTCTAAATTTTGCAAATGTTTTGGGTTCTTTCACCTTGGGAAAAATTGCAATATTCGTTACATTGAATTGCTTTAGAATTTTCCATATTCTCCTCGATTCTTCCAATGGCCAAAGAAGGTCATAACACAAAAAATCCCAACATTTTTGGAAAAATAAAGTTGTGAACCCATCTGGCCCCGGGGCCTTATTTGGTGGAAAGGAGAAAACAACCTTCTTTACTTCCTCTAGAGTAAATGGCTTCATTAAACCAACATTATCATCTTTAGTTACAAGCCTAGGAATTGAATCAAGAAGTTCACTTTCATCTCTTATTCTCTGATCACTCGTAATTTGAGTAGACAACTGATCAATTTTTTTTTTAACTCTTTCCCGATTAATATCTTCTTCCTCATTGTCTTCCATCTAATTTCAAATTTTGTATGTCTTTTTCCTTCTTAATTGAACAGAGGAAAATTAAATAATTTTGCATATGATCTCATTCCATAATTCACAATTTTCCTCCACTAAATTCTCAAAAAAACATAGCTCTTCCTAACTTTGTAAATCTTTTCTTTACCTATTTACGGCCTCCAATAAATCTCTTCCCTTGCACATAGCTCTTCCCAATCCTCTTGTAACTTTTTCTATTTGTCAAATAGCAGTGTATCTAACCCATTCTGAATTATTTGGTCATGAACATTTGTAAGCTCCTGAAAAACTAATTCTTTCTATTTGAAAATATTCTTAAGGACTTGTATATTCTGGCTTATAATTTAATCCTTCATGTTTCTAACTTTCTACATAATTGAAACATCATTGTGCCTTGCTCATTTGGCACATTAGTCCACCAATCCCTCAATAAATCCATGAACTACAGATGCCTAAACCACATGCTTTCAAATTTGAATGAAGATTTTCCTTTTGGGAGTGACACATTTGAAACGTTTAGACAAATAACATAATGGTTAGATCTTGGAAAAGGAAGGATTTCAAATTCAAGCTTATTTTGTGATGAGAATCAATTGGATGTCACTAGAAATCTATCCAAATGTTCAACTGTTTGCAAAAAACTTTTCCTTTTGTTTGTCCAAGTATATTTTCCCTTAAGAGGTAAGATATCTTTAAGTGCATTCATAAGAATAAACATACTGAATTCTGACATTACTTTAATTGGAGGGCCGATACCCCCACTTTTTTCATGTAAGTTTGTTATTGCATTGAAATCCCCAGCCACAACTATTCTCCCATCTCCAAGACCACTTATTTCACATGTGAGTTCATCCCTTAAGTTCCTTTTGTTAGTAGTTGGAGTTGGCCCATAAACATTTAATGGCCAAAACCGCAAATCAAATTTGGCCACTTCTAAGAGCTGCCAATAGTTCTAATTTCTATAGGGTTTGACATTTACAACCTTTGGATTCCAAAGAACTACTAGACCACCTAAAGCCCCTTATGTTAGAGAATGAGTTGAGGCCCATTTCGTCCATTTATGAATTGTGGCTTCATAAGTTGTAGATGAATATTTTGTTTCTTGCAAGAGGAAAATGTCCACTCCACAAGCATTAATTTGGTGTTTGATGCGATCACATTTGTTTGGGGCATTAATTCCCTTGACACTCCAAGATAAGATCTTCATTGCAAACAAGGAGAGCAACAGGCTCTCCTTAGTCTTTTTTTTAGAATAGAAGGGTAAAAGCAAGAAGTTGAGTACATGAAGAGGGGAAATTTCGAGCAAAACAAAAAGTTTTGAAGGAAATGCATACGTGATACAAATCGGGTACCCAAGCCGGAATCTAAACGCGTACACGCTTAACAACGGGTATGCAAACTAGAAATGCATACGCATTTTGCAAAGGTATTTATTTTTTTAAAAATCAACAACTGTGTTTCATTTTCACTCACTGTTTTTATCTGCGCCAGAGAAGAGATTGAATCCATCACGTATGCGTTTTGAAGCTCATGCTTGGTGAAAATTTCGACTGCCACCTCCTCCCGTCAACACACCCAACCTCAGTGACCTCCAAGTTGGTTGAATTCTACCTTTTTTTGCTTTGTATCTTGTTTTTTTGTTTTGTTATTAGTCTTCAGTTTTTGTTTCTTTAGTGTGTTTTAGTTCATTTTTTTATAGTTTTTAATAGCATTTAAAAAATAAAAAATTTCAACGAAACATATAATGTTAAATTGTAAATTGAAAACCATAAAAACTAAACCTAAATTGGACACATTTAACGTAGAAATCAAAACCCTAGGTTACAAAATTTACATAGGTCCCTAAAAACTAATTTACACAAGTTAATCCTTGGTCCTAAACCCTAAAATGTAAACCTAAAACCCCATTTACCCTAAAATGTAAGTTACGTAAAACCCTAAATTAGGGATCACAATTTATAGTCCATAGGTTCTACCTGTACACTTTGGTATGTTGTTGGTGATCCACGTAACTACCAATGAAATTCATAAAATTGACTAATAAAGGAGGTACAAACAATCGATGCATAGATATATATATTAACCAACAAATTATTGATTTAATTATAATATATTCACATAATATAAATTTGATTGCTAATTTTATCTCAGAAAACTTCATGATTGTATAATTTAACTTGAGAAAATGTATTAACTTGAAGTAAAATAATGTTCCTCATGTGAAACTATGTGCTTGATTTAATAAATGTATATATCATGATGCTAGTTGATATGAGCATGTAATCACTCTATATCAATGTTATATTAGCTTATATAGTGTATGATGTATTCTCTTAAAAAAAGATAGAAATGCAAGTCATACTTGTTAATCTAGACTATGTGCAATATGGAAAGAGCTAGACACATGAATGTTATTAAATCAAATAAATATTAAAATGTGAAGCACGAATGATTTCTACCCAAATCTTATTTGGATGAGATCCTTTGTGAATTAAATGTAAGGATGCAAATAATGATCATATTCAAACCTTAATTTATAGGATATTATTCATAAGATCTATAGGTTTTGTGTAATCTAATTCCTCTTTTGACTCTCATGTGTAGTGGCACTGTTCTATATTAGGAAAACCAAATGTTGTACTTTCTCTAAACTAGTGTATCAAAGATAACTTGTAGCATGAACATTTCAATGGAAAATTCAAATTACTTTTTTTGACAAACTTGATAGATGATTATTTGTAAATGCAAGTGAATTCTATAACCAAAGGTTTATTTTCGAAGTTTATTTAAATTTATTGAATTGATCAATTGATTCCTCACTTAGTGGTAGTTAGGTTCTTTTTTGAAAACCCATGTGTCTAGAATTTATATAAATATGAAGGAAGAGTCTATGCCATAGAAAAGTTTCAAAAAATATATGATTACAATTTTTTTTTGTCTAAATCACTTTAGATCCCCTCTTCCTTTTTAAATCATCCAAAAGTACGTAGAGTTCCAAATAGGTGAACAAAATCCATCATAACTTAACAACTTAGTTATATAATTGAAATCTAAAATTCCTAAATGTTGCAAAATCCATCGTAACTCAACAACTTAGTTACAATTGAAATCTAATGTATTCCTAATTGTTGATATATTGAAGCTATTCCTAGAATGTCACATATTTTATTCAAAGCACTAAGTTTAGGTGGTAGGGTTTCTAATTTACTTGTAAAAATTTATTAAAAAAACATAGAAATGCAAGTCATACTTGTTGATCTAGACTATGTGCAATATGGATAGAGCTATACAAGTTGTATAAATGTTATTAAATCAAATAAATATTAAAATGTGAAGCATGAATGATTTCTACCCAAATCTTATTTGGATTCAAGATCATTTGTGAATTAAATGTAAGGATGCATTATGATCATATTCAAACCTTAATTTATAGGATATTATTCATAAGATCTATAGGTTGTGTGTAATCTAATTCCTATTTTAACTCTCATGTGTAGTGGCATTGTTCTAGATTAGGAAAACTAAATGTTGTACTTTCTCTAAACTAGTGTATCAAAGATAACTTGTAGCATGAACATTTCAATGGAAAATTCAAATTACTTTTTTGAAAAACTTGATAGATGATGATTTGTAAATGCAAGTGAATTCTATAACCAAAGGTTTATTTTCTAAGTTTATTTAAATTTATTGTTCATTGATGATTGATTCCTTAATTAGTTGGCAGTTAAGGTTCTTTTTGAAACCATGTCTCTAGGTATATAAATATGAGGAAAGTCTGTGCCATGAAAGTTTAAAAGATATGTGACTGATTACAAAAGAATTTCGGGGTCTAAATCGCCTTAGATCCCCTCTCACTTTGTCATCCAAAGGTGCATAGAGGTCAAATAGGTTCAAAATCCATATTAACTCAACAACTTAGTGCATATAATTGAAATCCTAAAATTCCTATTTTTTGCAAAATCCCATAAGTAACTCATGTTAGTTATAGTGATAAACTAAACCTAAACAAAGCTTATTCATTTGTTGGTAGGTTATAAAATGAAATTTGGTTTGTATGAAACTCACAAATTGTATTCCCTTAAGCCATGGACATTTGTCCTAGGTCCTTACTGACCTATAGATCCCCTTAGAGCCATCTATCACCTAAATCCTTAAATTGATGTCCCAAGAAAGTTTAAACAATGACATTTCTTAGAGTCAAAGAAGGATTCTCAAGAAATTTGGTGGTGAAGCTCATCTTTTGTTTATTTTTTTTTGTTGCGGTGGGTCACTAGCATATATCTATGTGTCCCTTTAAATGCATTCTATTAAATTTTCATTCTTATCTTTAGTATTCTTTGAAAACAATGAATGAGATTATAAATTTTAATGTTAGTGTTATTAAACTTATAATTTCTTCTTAACTACTTTGTCCCACTATAGAGAACTTGTGTCTCTTATCATGAAATTTGAAAATTTAGATAAATCAATTTATGTCATCGGATTTAATTAAATTCTATATCATACTTGATTAATACATCTATTCATTTTGTTGTAGGACCTTAAAATGAAATTTGGTTGTCTTAGGCAACTCCACCAAATTTTATTCCCTTAAACCATGGACCATTTTTTCCGAGGACCTTACTACACATAGATCCCCTTAAAATCCATCCTATCACCCTAAATCGTAAATCGATGTCTTAAGGGGGAATTTGACATTTCTTAAGGGGATCAAATAAGTTCTCAAAATTTGATGAATAGGGCTTGACTCATCTTTTTAATATATTTTGTACATTGCAATTAGGTCATTAGCATAAATATCTATGTGTCCCTTTCAATGTATTCTATTAATTTTTCATTCTTATCTTTATTATTATTTTAAAATAATGAATGAGATTAAATAAATTTTAATAAAACCCCATAATTTCATTTCTACCCTTCATATTAACAACCCCGCACTGGAATCAATTTAATGTGTGTATGTATGTTATATGAATTTTTAATGTTATAAATCGAATGGTCTTCAAATGAAATATATTTTGAATTTGTGCATGTCCAATGTGATTTTTAAATAACTTTCAAATTTTGTGCATTACTTAATTAGTTTGTTGATATATATTTTTTAATTGTTTAACATGCAGTTGCCATATCATTGCTCAGATGGATCCACTATTTAATTTTGAGGATTTCATGCCTGATCAAGAAATCCCTATAGATCCCAACGTACATCCTAGTACACCACATGAACAAAACCCTAGCACACCTCGACATCCTCCACCACCTAACCCCCCACCCCCTCCTCTAGTTGACCAGGATCAACTAAGAGAGAATATTCGAGCAAACCTGATTGTCATTCAAGGAAATATAGATCTCATAAAAAATGAGACTAGAATCCCTCCACATCTTGCACGGTTTGCATCTATGATGCAAATTGTTGTCAATTTTGTTCGATCTATCGATGCAAACCTAGATAGGTTCCATTGATGGAGAGAAGAGATGAGACAATTCTATGTGGATGGATTGTCATATAAATAAATCAATGATCTAAAAATTACTAAACAAGCCATATGCCAATATTTTGTGAACCCCAAACAAACCAACCAATACCACCCACAAAAAAACAAATTTCAATTTTATGGTGTAGGCACCTGCAAATAGCTGCTCATTTTTGGGAGAGATGGTAGATGGTGTTTGATACTCCACGACATGGCAACAGTGAGGTGCCCTTATACTTTTTGAGAAAGTTATGGGTTGAGTTTGAGTTGGGTAAAAAACCCAACTATTTTGATATGAGGTCATTTCAGGGAGCTGGGCGTGGCATGCCCCAACATAGACTAGGAGCATGTGTTGATCCTTAGCAACGTGCTCGATTTTCTCCTATTGTTCCTCCTCCTTCTCCTGGTGTTCCCGCTGCATTTCAACAACAAACCATGTTATCAACATTAGGAGCATTGAGTTCACTTTCAGGACATCTCACTCAGCAGACTACACACACGGCCACTGAAGTGGCCAATAAAGAGCATGGAGGCTCAGGCTATAGGGATACTTAAATCTTATCAAATTTTAGGTGAATACCAAAAATTGATATTTACATAGTCTCTTGATAAAATAGTTTTTCAGTTCAACAATCACATCGTAGACCGACTTGATGAGAACTTGCAAAAATAATTAATGTAAGCAACTACAATTTTTATGAGTCATTTAAGTAAAAAATTCATGCAAGAAAATAACTGTATATAGTAAATTCCATACAAATTCAAATGATGTTAGCCATAGGATGGATTAAGGGGACCTATGAGGATATATAGCTTAAGGGGGGTCTTAAGAGAATGCTTTAAGGGGAGTTAAGAGGATGCATCTCACGGAACTCGGATACTCGCTCTAGTCAAAGAAGTCACGAGAAGATCTCGAATCGCTTTCGATCACTAAAAGGAGCAACAAAGAATCGTCGTCCGAGGAAGTTAATCGAAATAACAAGAAAGTCTTAAGAAAAGATGGGTCGAAGTCCATCGAATAAGTTAAAGAAAGAGATCATAAAGAATTAGATCAAATTATCCATCTTTCAAAATAATCTAAAGAAATCGTCATAAGAAAGATAGATCGAGAGATAATCAAAATAAGTTAAAGAATCTCGAAAAGTCGTCGAGAAGTCCTCCATCTTTCAAAGTAATCGCCTAAGAGATGGATCAAAGAATCTAAAAAGGCGATCAAAGAGATCATCAAACAGTCATGGAGAAATCGATCAAAGAGAGATATCAAGCTCGCGAATCGAAATCGATCAAAGATCAATCCCGATCAAAGATTATCACTCTTCGAAAGATCGATCAAGATCGATCAAAAATTAATATCAGTCGCGAGAATCTCCGAAATCGTCCGAGATTAATCATCTTTCATCGATCCGTCCGCGTCGTTAGAAAGTTAAATAGAATGACTTGAAGGGATGTAAGAGGTTGGATTAAGGGGAGTTGATAGAATGACTTGAAGGAATGTAAGAGAGTGGATTAAGGGGATGGAAGAGGGTGGATTAAGGGGATGCATGTCATGAACCTTACGATATGGCTTAATAGGCCCTAAGATGATGGCTTAAGGGGAATTATGAGAGTGACTTAAGGGATGCAAGATTGCAGATTAAGGAGATGTAAGAGGATATGACTTAAGGAATGCAAGATTGTGGATTAAGGAGATGTAAGAGGGAATGACTTGAAGGGATGCAAGAGGGTGGATTAAGGGGAGTTGAGAGAATGAATTTAAACCCCAAGGGGTGTTGAAAGAGTGACTTAAGGGGATGCAAGTGGATGGATTAAGGGTAGATATATGAGGATATTGATTGAGGGGTCCTAAGAGGATGAATTAAGAGGTGTTGAGAGAGTGACTTAAGTGGATGCAAGTGGACAAATTAAGGGTAGATATATGAGGGTATGGATTACGGGGTCCTAAGAGGATGGATTAATGGTAGTTGATAGAATGACTTAAGGGGCTGCAAAAGGATGGATTAATGGTACATAAGAGGATGACTTAAGGGGTTTTAAGAGAATGGCTTAAGGGGATATGAAATCAATTATAAAGTATCAATTAAATGTATCTAGAACTATATATAGTTTACCTATCTCTAGATTCGAATTCCATCGTAATATATGTGCATCTCCTCTCTTTTTTGTAAAGCATATAATTTTGGGAGACTTGAAACAAAAAATGATTTAAAACTTTAATTAGTAAATGATTAAAGATAAATATATATATATCAATTAAATATATATACAACTAGATATACTTACCAATATTTATTTACTCTATTGTACCATCTGCGTCCTCTCTTTTTTGTAATACATCTATGATTGTCTCATGATCATCCATTGAAAGTGTCCATAAAACTTTATTAGCAGGCCTCCCTTGATATCTAACTAGTTTTATATTGGATTCCAAAATCAAATGTGAATAATGTAATCTTCTTGTGTCTCATAATCTTCAAATGTAGGCAAGCCATTCTTTCTCATCAAATATTTTTGAAGCCAGGTGCCAACAACAACCACTGAACCAGTTGGATACTCAAAGTTGTCATCATCCACTCTAGTATGTACCAACTTATGTTTTCTCTCAACACATCTAACCAACCCGTTTTCTTTTCGCTCTTCATTCCTTGAGGTGCAGCAACAACATACACATGTCTTTGAAATAGAGTGCAAAATTCAATAAAAGGTGACTTATATTTAATTCACATATAAACATCCATACATACAAAATTCAACTCAATAAATAATGTACCTTCATGTACAAGATCTGAAACATGATCATAATCATTTGATGTGAACACTTGATTATCTTCAATTATTAGTTCCATGTTGAACGTATTAGATGTAGCGTTAGAAGCTCTTTGTTTGTATTGTTTGACCATTCCATATTTTCACATGCACCTTAATCACCTACAATGTAAAATTGAAGAAAAAATCGTTCCAGCTCCTTGTCCATATTGTCCGTATTGTTTGCATTCAAACTCTTAAATGAATGCCATTTTTTAGTTCCATTGATGTTTCTAATTTGTGAAGAAAATGTATCATTTTTCTTCAACTAACCAAAATAAGCATCAAATTATTGAGCTATCACTTGTTCTTGTAGATAATTTGGTATTGCACCAATCTACAATTGCACATACATCTCTAAATTTCATAGCATCCTCAAATTTTAGTTTCTCTCTAGCAAGATCTCTTTTCACACATGCACACACTGCTCCATGGGTGATTTCTCCTTACCATGACCGGGTTCAAAAAATCCATATGTATTTGGATATTATTTTCCTTATGAAATCTACAATAATACATTTATTTTAGCATTTTTTTGAGGTATTTTGTGTAATGTGAGATGTTCTAGCATTTGGAATTTCTCTCTTTTAAATTTTATAGATATATCAAAATAATATTGTCTGGACTCCAATGAATGTAATTGATTATCACTTACATAAAAATGGGTACTCTCTCAAAAAAATCTATTATCTTTTTGTGTATCTTCAGCGTGTCTATGAAACTGATGTGAACAAATGCTTCACTTATCTTTGAGATTATATCTGTGATTAATTTCTTCTTGTGGAGCAAGGTATAATTTTCAAAATCAACAGGCGATAATATAGTTCAATTGGGAATGTGTTTTAAAACAAAAGTGATTATCAATCAATGAGCATTTCTAAGAGTGTTGAACATATTTAGGGGTACAAACTTATCTTTAAATCACGTTAATAAAGTATGCACACTAACTTTTCTAATTAATCAACACGTTTCTAATTTTCCATCTTTTTTTAAAGAATACTCAATATTTTTTAATTTTTTTTACATCCATAATTGTTTTCCAAATTCATCCCCAAACTACTTTTCATGCATACATTCTCTAATAATGAAAAGTTACCACATCTAGCACATTCTCCGATATATGCTTTTAAAAAAAATGAGTTTCCATTTAAAATTGGGATCACAAAACAAACACCTTATAAAATCTTTGATTCTTCGGGTGTATATTAATACCACAAATGTTCTGCATAATTTGGTTAGCATGCAAAGTGCATCATATATATCGAAATATATCATAATAATAATGAAATTGTACATGAGTCTTACAACAACAAGAGATTCGTTGCTTATTAATTCTAACATAAAAAGGTTTACACTTTTCAAATGATTTTTGGCTTATGCTAATATTCAATGGTAAGATTGAAGCATCTAATTTTTTTTATATAATTCAGTTTGAGTCATATCTAAGAGATGCTTTGGATGAGGTTCGTGAATTTTGGAACCCACCGATAATTTTAAGACATCTCTAATGTTAGGTGATACTCTTGTATTATCATGCCAAAAAAATTGATTAAAATTTAATTTCATTAGTTAATTTCATGTCTGATCTTGGGAGTCTACCACTAAAACTCCAACATTGATTAATAGGATCCTTTTCAATACTTTCTCTTCTTTTAGCAGCTCTTATCAAAGTTCTAGGATTTAAGTTTATACATTTACTAATCTTACTTTAACATTCTTTTATTTGAAGCTGTTTTATCAACTAGAGCAGTTGTTATTGCACGGCGAGCCGCATTCTTATCTTTTGATTGACTTTTCTTACCAATAACATCAATAGCATTAGCAACACTAGATATGACTTGTTCTACTGAATCATCTTTCTTTTTTGATTTTACAAAAACACCTAATTTTTTCATCACTTTTCTCATTTTCAACATTCTCATCAATTGCACCATGAGTTGACATTGGAATCCTAATTTCTTTCTATAAAAAAACATTTTATATATTTTATTTCCATAATTTCTAATTTGTCTTGAAGAAACTTTACCATGAAGGTTATCTAGCACATTTGTTTCAATTGTTAAAAAAACATTTTCACCTTCATCCATAGATGGAGTTTCATTTTCATTCACACAAGGGGTTTCATTTTCATTTTCAAATGTAAAAGGGATTTCATTCTCATTTTCATCAATATTAGGGATTTCATTCTCATTTACATTATCATAAGATATAATTTCATCATTTTCTTGTTTCTATATTGTTTCAACCCTAATATTATTGATCTCATCAATGGTGTATCCAACTTCATCTAAACAAGCAATATCAATATTATGAAAGGTGGGTTTGAACATACCTAGGATAGATTGTTTGAATAGGTGCATTTTCCATATCATTGGGAGGTGGATTTGAAGACACACCCGAAGTTGTTTGCATATCATTCAAAGTTGAAGTTGAAGGCACAATTGGGTTTGTCTCCGTAATTGCATTTTCTTCCATATTCACCATCTCCACATTTGCATCATCTACATTAATTTCATCATTCATGGCTTCCTCTTCACCATTCTTGGAACTAGATGCTTCAAAATCTTTCATTTGATGAATCCTTTCTCTCCTTTCTCTCCTTTCCCTTTGTCTTTTTGCCTTCTTATCTTTAATTGCTTGAATTTCTTCAGGTGTCATTAACTTTATATGTCTTTTTTTTGTCTTTGCTTATCACCCATGGTTACCAAACCCTCTTTGATGAAAAAAATAAGAATTCAAGAAACCTATTTTCAAATTTCCACATCCTTCAAATATTCAAATTAAACTATGTACTATGAAGATCATTTTTTCTATAAACTCTGAAGTACAAAAACATCATGAGTACATCCAAAAATTCACTTTTCCAAATCTTCTTGTAAAAATTTCTTGCACTTGATTCCACTTCACAAAATTCAACCTGAACTTTGTCTCTTCCAACAATTTGAATAGAATATGCCCTACACAAGACAAATTTGCAATAAAAAACGTAGAAAATGACACTTTTGGACCATACTACAAAAAATGAATGTTGTAGAAAATCATGTTTTACCAGTATTTCCTAAATTAGGGAAAAATGACTATAGTAGAAACATGTACGCATTATGTTCAAGAAATGCATACGCGTTTCATAACGCGTATGTGTTACATTTTCCCAACAGGCCAATGGGAAACACGTATGCATTTGGAATGCGTACAGATTTCATTTGAATAACACGTACACATTTCTGTAACACGTATGCATTATTTAAAAATTGAATTTTCACACCACATCCAGCCTTGGTTTTAGGCTTGGGAAAGGCTTGGAAATTTGAGCCTTAGCCTTTGACCTGCAACTAAAAAACTAAGGCAGATTGAAGAAGAATGTCCAACTTTGACAACATAGTTGATGGAATTTTTTTCTGAATGAATCTATAAAATTAAAACCCATTAGAGAACACAATGTCTACTTTCTAAATGAGGAGAAAGGTTGGAATCAGAAAAAGATTGCTCGATGTGCTCTGTGCATGCACGTGGGCTAGGGGAAACCCTAGCCACATTTTTCTTGTTCTCAATGGATCTTTGGCATGTGCGTGTGGGATTGGCTGTGCTTTGGGGGTAGTTTCTTCTATTTTAAGGGTGTGTAGGTCTGCAGGGAGTCAGGGGTTGGCTCTTTGGTTTGTTTCTTTCTTCTATGCCCTCGGTCTGTGGTGGGGAGGGGTGGCGGTTCTCCTCGGGTGTGGGCCCTTTGGCCTGTGTCCTAGCTTGGGCGCGCTGCCTATTTGGTGTTGGGGATTTTGTGCATAGCATGGCGAGGATTGGTGGTGCCCTATCCTCAAGGGATTCGGCTATGTTGGGTTCTGGACCCTCTTCTAGCGAACATGCAACTAAGGGTTTTGGGGAGGAGCCTCAGAATGTTGTTGGCTTTTATCGCATCAAGAAGGTGAACAGATGCTTGGCTAGAAGCCTAGATCATCTTGTTTTAGTTATACAGCCAGAGATTGTGTCGGAAGATATTACATATTGGTCGAATCACACTTTAATCTATAAATTCATGGGGCTTAGGCTCTCTTTACCGGTCT
>VDFB02249626.1:0-10105 GCA_007258455.2 Sequoia sempervirens
GAAGAAGAAAGCAACCAAACAAAAGGGCGAAGAATGATATAGCAGCAACACACATCATCTGGGTAAAAAACAAGGAAGCGATATTGGTGTACGATGGAAGGAGGATTTTGCTTCGGGAGTTTTATAGTCTGGACTGAGGCACTATCATTTTAGAAGGCGACTGGCATTCCACTGTGCTCTAATGACCGTTGCAACAAGTTGAGTAGAGCTGATTCAACCAACAATAGCAATTGGAACGATTCAGACTTTTCCTCTTTTCTATTTGGTATGGATTCTTGTAAATGACCTAGCTTATTTGTACCTTGGTTTTCTGATTTTAGTCATCGATGCTTATGTTGAAGTTTTTGTCTTTAAACGTTGGTTAAGAAAATCATACTTGACCAACCTGTTCGGTAGTGAGCTCTAATTTTGTGATACTAGATCCTATCTAATGTGTTGTGCTTTATTAATATTATAAATAATTGTTTTATCTCTTTCTCCTGCGGGTTCTGCTATCTGTTCACTGGGATCTTTTCTTATCAACCTAACTTTTATGGCCTTAGGACTTTTCTTAAATTGTTTCTTTTAAACAAAATTTTAGTGCAGTAAAAGTGGAGTATAACACCGTAGAGAATAATTGCAACAAACACAAGATGCACTGCTGTAGAAACTTGAAAGCATTTACAATGGCTGATTGGCTATTATAATAGAGGAAAAATTGGTAGATTCAATATTTGTGCAATATCCACTTGTTTATTGAGTCAGGAAATTCTGTCTATATTAATGTTCTGAATAGCAAGGTATTGCTCTCAATAATCTTAGAGCTGGAACAAAATAGTAAGCAGAATATATATAAAAAGAAAAAGAAAAAAAAGAAAAGGATAATATCAGTTGGGTTTCCATAGTTAAGGTAATACATATGATAGGTTCCAGAATAAAATGGAATTAATCCAAACACTGGAACAATCAACTTAATGGCAAGCATACATCATGATAGGCTGGGGCAACATATCTGTTTGTTTTTTTTTTATATTTTTGTACAATTTACCATTTTATATTTGTACAATTTATCACAGCTAAATATATATTCAACTGTCTCTTACACAGAATACTAACTTTACTCCATCTATACTGGGAATCATAAACAAAATCCACCGAGTTAGATGCTGCAAGAAATAAATGAAGGGATTTATATTTTCTGCCTACGCGTCTGTAACAAACTATAATATCTAATTAAATCACCATTCTTTATGCCTTGGCGGATGGGCATACTTCGTTCCAAAGCATTCATTTTGGTGCAAGCCAAAGTAGCTGAAGAGTTAAAAACATCAACAATAATACAAAGCCTAAAATGTGTTTTAGAAAACCTATTATATAAATCTAAAACTTTAAGAGCTCCATTTAAGGCTCCACGTGATCCACCTCTAGGAAGCCTTTCTTAAATATGGGACACTTAATTCAATGTCCATTTACTTCCTTTCATAAGAAAGGAAAGAAGAAAAAAAGGTGAATTCTACTTCTCCTTGGAAAATGGGGGAAATATAGTAAATTAAAGTGAAAAGAAACAAAAGAACAGTAATGGGTATAATTTAGCATTTTTTATATATAATAAGATGGGAGCTTTCCCTTATTCATATTCTTTTAATCTCTTTCTAAAGTGCATAAATTAAATATATATGAGTAGTATATTCATTTATAAATAGTATTAAATATTCTCATATGATTATTTTTTTAGTAAATTAATGAATTTATATTAATATTAATAATATGTTATAATGGATTATGGAATTTGATGTCATGGCAGCATATATTGGGTGATGAATTGCTTGGTTATCTACCACAATGTTCATGATATCAATGTTTAAATGGCATTTGATTAATAAACTTGCCCTTGTTTAACATTAAATTACTCTTGGTTAATAATATGATGACACCTTTAAATAGGTTGACTATGTGTAATGCAAGTTATAAACTTTCTACTATAATTAATTGTTCATATTTTGATGTTACTACTACACTTATAATAATCCTAATACGTTGGTAATTAGTAAGAGATGTCAGTATGTCCTCTTGTAAGATTAATCTATCCTTCTATTAAGTTAAGCCATAATTACGGGTTGGTTATCATTTCACCAATATAACACTACAAATTTTAAGATATAATACTATTTAAATTGTGAATAAAACCCATTGTATGGTCTAGTCTTGGTTAGTTCTAGAAAGAGCTAGAATATATTTATATACCTTGAAAACTTCTAAGGAACCGATTTTAGATGGACCATTTAATATACTTATGTATAGTTGGCACCTAAATTTAAGTAAGGGAACTTTGAGTATAGGATGAATTATATTATAGGTTGTTCCTTACCACCATCTCCTTGAATGAAAAATTATATGCATGATCTATTCTTATCTATAAGCATACTTATCCTGTGATTTCGGCTTTAGATAATGACATAGAATTCTAGAGAGGATAGAAATACTAAATGAAATTTTTTTTAAGCTAGCTTGAGAGTTATAAGGATGGTATTTATGAAATACCAAATACCCAAGAGGATATACCCTTATGTTGTCAAAGCTTGTTGGGATACAAGCTCAAGTTGTCGAACTACGATGCCTCTGCGAAATATATACGTAGGCAAGGCCGTCTGAGACGAGCCCCCGAGGACTAGGTCTGGCCCCTAGGATTGTTCTCTTATTATTTTTTGTGATTTCTACGTATATATATATATATATATATATATATATATATATATATATATATATATATATGTTATTGTTGACTTGTGACTTATATAACGTTTCAAATTCATTTTGGGTTGGTTGGACTATTTAAGTCTACCTTGGAGATGTGAATCTTGTGTCTCCTATTGAATTGGCCATGATGGTCTAAACAATTTAGCGTTTTAACTAAAAGAAGTATAGTTTATGTTTGGTCAAGAGTCGTATGCCTTCTGGTTGTGCCTGATTTGGTAGCAAACTTGAGAGTGTTGTAATCGTAAGTGAACGAAATTTGAAATTTGTGTTTTTCCCTTAACTATATTTCAAGTGTTAAATTTAGGGCATTACATTTTGGTATCAGAGCCTAGGTTGCAACACTGGGTACTTTTGGAATGATATGGGTCATGGTTAAGTGTAGTATGTAACTAGAAAATAACTCGACCTATTTAGGAAAGTGTTGAACTTGAAAGAGTCAGTGTCCATAGTATTGTTTAATCAAATATTTTATGTTGAGATTGAGTAATTAATTTGTGTGGTTTATGATAAATTAAGTGAAAAAAAAAGGGATATTAACAAGGGACATTAAAATTGGCATGCAAAACCTTCCACTATTGTTGTGTGTTTTTATACCATTGACTAACACTCATTTAAGGAAAAATATATACTTGTGACAGTTATCACCTTAAAAGAAAATTGACTATTATATTTGGAATAGGGAATGTTATAATGTAGCCCACCCTAAATAACTTATATGAAATTGTGTGTACTGGACCTTAGCTAACTACCACAAATTCGAATATGGTATGATATTAGTTAGAAATTGTATTGATTAAGGTGAATGAAATTTTTGAAGCGCATTAGGACAATAAATTTTGAGTGACTTGTAAAAATTTATTTATTTTATAATTGAAATATCTATTAGTGGCCTTGGTTTTTGTTTAATTATTTAAGGAGTTTCCATTTACCATTGAAACTTATGATACTACCCCATAGTGAACTTATCAAAGAAAACTGAGCGTAAAACACTATAATCCTTATTTCTAAATCTAGGTGTCTTGAGGTGATTTGAAATTGCAATTCTTCTTTGTGTCTATAGAAATGGAGTATTTCCAAATAGGGCATGTTGCCTTGAAATCCATTGACTGCACCTTTTGTATAAATTTATATTGGGAATATAAAAGGAAGATGTTTGATTAAGATAAATCGTTGGGTGAAAGGCCTCAATCCCAAAACTACACTCCTACCTTAGGACGTATGTGTGACCTTGTGCATAGAGTCAATTAATATTGAGGTAAAACAAGACAGTAGAATAATATGCATCTAGTAAATAGATGAAAATGGTAGTGAGGGAATGAATGATTTAGTAAACCTTGCATTGCTAAATTTGGAATATATGTTGTTCTTTCATTTCATGATATGGCTAGGATGTAAGATGGCATGTGCATTATGATAGCAATATATTGATGAGACTTAAGGTTCTCAATTGCGTTATTAGTTATAGGGAGCCATATAAATGTTAACTCATTATATCCTATTTAGACATGCAAACATTAAAAGCATGGACAAGTTAATTTTTAGTGAAAAGAGTGTGGTGATGGCGGTGCTAATAAATTGGACTATGTTTCTTGTATCATTTTTGAGTCTTGGGTGTCCTTGTTTGAGAAGGTGTTTTAACATGAAAGTGTATGTCATTTGGTAGAATAGAATATATTGTGGTTTAAGTATGTGAAAGGAAAGGGGTTTATTGCTTTAAAAAGGTGAAAATTGGAAATGAAGACATTTTGTATTCTTTGTGGGTGTTAATACCTTGTGATGGTGCTTATGTTGGGTGTTGTGGCAATTTTTGTGGATAGACTAAGTAGTAAAAATGAGTGTATGTTGTGTATCTTTGGTTCACATGGAATGTAGTGATAGAATTCTTGAAAGTTATGTGATTTGTCATGTGGAAACCAGTATATGTGTTGTGCTCCAAGTACAAGATACATGGTATCTGACTTGGGATAAGGGTGGTGGATGTCTAGTACAATCCCCTATTTGTACCCTTCATGATTATTTTGTGTAGTCGATTGTTGTGAAAATGGAGTAAGCATGAAATGTGTCAATGATGATCCATTAAATGAAATGTGATGTATTCATTTGTGTTAGTTCTATTTGTATGTTAAATGTGCACCCCTAGCATTTGGTTTCCCCCCTAATGGGAGTGTGATGCCAGCTAGTGTAAATAGGGGTTGAGAGGCACATGGTCTACCATCAAGAGATTACGAGCTCAGGGTGTTGTCCCTAATCCTAATAAAGGATCTATGTCAAGTCATTGTAATCTTTTGATGGACGTTGATCGTGGCCTACTCCCCCACATATGAGAGCCACACTTTTTGGTTCATAGTGCAAACCTATTCCTTGATGTTATAACCCTTGGGTAAAGGATGGGATTTTATGGACCACGGGTGATTCATATTTATGTGGTCAGGGACCACCAATGATGTAGATTTATGTGGTCAAGGGCCACTAGTTATTCATATTTAAGTGGTCAGGGACCACCAGTTACTTATATTTATGTGGTCAGGGACCACCAATGATGCAGATTTATGTGGTCAGGGACCACCAGTTATTCATATTTATGTGGTCAGGGACCACTAGTTATTGCATGCTATTATACTTATGTGGTTAGAGAACCACCATTCCCCTCCTCCCCTTAGGTGGCTTATCAAGTCACGTGGTGGTTGTAATGTGCAATTTTATTGTTGAAATATGAATTATTTGTAATTCTTGATTGATGTTTTATTTTATTTTTATGCGCCAGCAATGTGTAATTTTACATTTATGTACTTAGGCTATTTAGCCATTTGGAAGTTGTTATATAGTCTGAATTGCCTCAAGGACTTGTTTAATTTTTCCTTTGAATTATGATTGGAAAGTTGCAATGTAGCTACAATTTATCTTTATTTTGTTTCTCTTGAATTTATAAGTTCCCTCTTGAGAGTTTTATTGAAACTTTGGTTTATGATCTTGTGTTATTCAGTTTGAGGCTTTCTCCTTGGTTGCAAATTTGCTGGCATGTGTGGTGTAATGTGGAATTTGTAAACTGCCATATCCCGAGGGGTTCCCTGGCAGGTCGTATAGGGGAGTAGATGCGTTGGGGAATTATTTTGAAAGGGATTGTGAATGGGACCGGTATGGGATGTTCATTAATCCATACTTTCCCTCATTCTATGATTGTTCTTATCTACATGGAAGAGTCCTTAGAGAAGGGCCTCGAGTGGTATCCAAGAATATCCATCCTTGTAAACCCCATTGTGTGAGCCTTGTGTTGTATATGATGTGTTTGTATGAGGACAGGCACACCCCTTTGGGAAGAGCATCATTTCTATTGTTGTGTGTTCTTTTGAAATTATGAATAAATTTTAAGCGTTATACCTGGGAAGTGTGGGAGAATACTAGTAACAAATGATGCAAGTTAATACTCATTTAGACATGGTATGAGTGCCATGATCATAAGGTAAACTATTCTCTTAAGGGCATATTTGAAAAAAATAAAATAAAAATGTGAAGTTAATAAATCTAAGACATGATTGGCCATTAAAACAAGAATATCACTAATATCATGAGTGAAGGATATGGTGCAAAACATTTTTTGTTATGTGTATCCAAGAATGCTAAACGTGTGTTGATATATGTTTTGGTAAAGTTATTGAGTATGGTTACATGGTTAATAATTTATAACTACATGGATAGTTGTTAACATTGTTGTATTGAGAGTGTACCAGATAAAGGTTCTATTGTGAAAAATTTTCTTTGATAATTTGGATGAGTAATGCACAGAAATGATGTTCCTAATGTGTGCTTATAGTTGAATATTTTGATTAGTTCATTCAAAAAAAAAGGAGATAAAGTAATTAGCATGATTAATAGATTTATGTGTGTGATTTATTGAGATTAAAGTCTCAAACCTTCGAGGCTTCTTAGATTTATGTGTGAGCATCAATGCGATTTTTGTTTAAACTTGAGTAAATCTAGTTAAATTAACATGTTGGTTAATTTAAGAGTTAAGTTAAAACTAGGATGTATTGGGTTTGAATGGGATCATGGTATTGTGTGTATTACTCTTTCTTAATTGAGTCATGAGAAATATGGTGAGGGAGAATTGATATAATATAATGGATTTTTTTTTATGTGTGATTTTGTATGGGGATTTAGTGCCATCCCTTAGTAACTTCCAGGAGAAAGTTTAAACTAAGGGGAGGGGATGTAAGGCCCCAACTTTAAGGAAACCCTCAGAACTACTCATGAATTCATAATAATCATGGTCATCCCTGGTACATAGGTGCATCAATAAATTGCATGTTATGATAATACTTTGTTTGTTTGGTCATCGTCTCAGTTGTTGTTATAACCTATTGTAATATAAGTAGATATTGCTAATTATTAGCTCAAGGAATGAGAAAGAATTTCTATTTTAAAGCCATGTGTTTTATTTATATGAATTATACTATTATAGTAAATGATAAAGAACATTCTACCTATCTATGTATATATAGACTATGTTGAAGTGCATATACTTATATCAAAAGTAGGGGGATGTAATGCCCCACCCTTTGTGTGAATCACTTTACCTTCTAATGCACATTCCATTAACCATGGGGAAGGGTTTAGATAAATCAAAAGTTAAAATAAAGTGACTATTAGTTTCCATTTAATAGTTTTGGTTGGTATTACGATATTACTATTACTCCTTGGATGAAACATTTAACCCTATTCAAGCATTTACTATGTTATCATAATAAATATTTCTTGAACTCAATTTTATAACTTCTTCGAAAGTTAAGAATCTAGTAGATTATAAAAACAAAAAAGAAGTGATTTGTTGCTGCATTGTGTTAGTAAGAGATTGTGATTCATTTTAGAACCAATAAATAATATTAATTCCTTGTAACTTGAGTAGGTTTGTGAGGAAGTATGAGGCTCCTCGCCCCATTTGACATTATGTTTCCTTAGTATAGCTCTTGGTTTTGAAACCTTACTTTATTATGTAGAGTGGGTATGACCTCGATGTTAGAGTAGGTGAATATTTTAGGTTCCTCTTTTTAATTATGTGAGGAAGGGGAGTATAAATAATCAATAAGGCTCATTGGAGAATTGGATGAATTTTTTTAATTATAACTAATTTATAACATTATTGTTTTTAATGTTCAAATCTTGACTAAATAGTGACATTATTATTATGGTTAAAAAAATAATAATAATAATTACACCCTCTGGTACATACTCTTTTTGTATTAAGACAATTAAAATACATGGAGATTATATAGCTATAAATACTTCATATTAATAATAATACTTTGCCTAAAGAAAATGGAATTACACTTATATTGTCATGCCATAACCATAATTCTTTTGAATGAAGGAAAAGATGGTATCTAGTATTAGCATGGGTTTAATTTACACAAAAGGTTAGCCGTAACAAATATATTGATAAAGCATTAAAAGTAAATTAAATTTCCTCAAGCAAAAAGAACTTCAAATAAAATCATCGTGACGGGGTCTTAATGATAAGAAAGATAATTAAATAAATGCTCATCGTGAAATCCTTCAACACTCGCATGGTTTGAAGCTATTAGATTGGAGACCACCCTATGCTATAGGTATATATTTAGGGGTAATGGTTCGAGTAGAGGAGATAATCATTATGTTCATAAACCAAAGACTTGGTTATTGGTGGGATGACGATTGGATATGGGAATAAGGAACGAATCGAATCCATAGGAGGATTTGAGAGCAGGAAGAAAGATTGCAAAACATTTATGCCCTGTAGTAAGGACGTGGAGTGGGCAGGGAATTGATTTCATCTTAACGTGTGGTAAGCAATAACTTCACCAAGGCATGGCTATAAGGTGACGATTTACACAGATACATTAAATAAGGGAGGTGGTGTAGATTTTCCATGATTGCTTTTGGAGGGAATTATTGAGTAGTAGGTTGGGTAAAAATAATAATAATTATGGCAAGTGGGTGAGGAGTAAAGAGATTTATTATCGATGCCCATGGAATGGTGAGAGGGGAGTGGAGCTGGGGAGCAACGGTGGGGGAATAGCGTCAATAATAGTAAAAGGGGGCAGAGGGAGAATAAAAATAAAAAATAAAAGAAGAAGAAAGCAACCAAACAAAAGGGCGAAGAACGATATAGCAGCAACACAGATCATCTGGGTAAAAAAAGGAAGCGATATTGGTGTACGATGAAAGGAGGATTTTGCTTCAGGAGTTTTATAGTCTGGACTGAGGCACTATCATTTTAGAAGGCGACTGGCATTCCACTGTTCTCTAATGACCGTTGCAACAAGTTGAGTAGAGCTGATTCAACCAACAATAGCAATTGGAACGATTCAGACTTTTCCTCTTTTCTATTTGGTATGGATTCTTGTAAATGACCTAGCTTATTTGCACCTTGGTTTTCTGATTTTACTCATCGATGCTTATGTTGAAGTTTTTGTCTTTAAACGTTGGTTAAGAAAATCATACTTGACCAACCTGTTCGGTAGTGAGCTCTAATTTTGTGATACTAGATCCTATCTAATGTGTTGTGCTTTATTAATATTATAAATAATTGTTTTATCTCTTTCTCCTGCGGGTTCTGCTATCTGTTCACTGGGATCTTTTCTTATCAACCTAACTTTTATGGCCTTAGGACTTTTCTTAAATTGTTTCTTTTAAACAAAATTTTAGTGCAGTAAAAGTGGAGTATAACACCGTAGAGAATAATTGCAACAAACACAAGATGCACTGCTGTAGAAACTTGAAAGCATTTACAATGGCTGATTGGCTATTATAATAGAGGAAAAATTGGTAGATTCAATATTTGTGCAATATCCACTTGTTTATTGAGTCAGGAAATTCTGTCTATATTAATGTTCTGAATAGCAAGGTATTGCTCTCAATAATCTTAGAGCTGGAACAAAATAGTAAGCAGAATATATATAAAAAGAAAAAGAAAAAAAAGAAAAGGATAATATCAGTTGGGTTTCCATAGTTAAGGTAATACATATGATAGGTTCCAGAATAAAATGGAATTAATCCAAACACTGGAACAATCAACTTAATGGCAAGCATACATCATGATAGGCTGGGGCAACATATCTGTTTGTTTTTTTTTATATTTTTGTACAATTTACCTTTTTATATTTGTACAATTTATCACAGCTAAATATATATTCAACTGTCTCTTACACAGAATACTAACTTTACTCCATCTATACTGGGAATCATAAACAAAATCCACCGAGTTAGATGCTGCAAGAAATAAATGAAGGGATTTATATTTTCTGCCTACGCGTCTGTAACAAACTATAATATCTAATTAAATCACCATTCTTTATGCCTTGGCGGATGGGCATACTTCGTTCCAAAGCATTCA
>VDFB02249627.1:0-12063 GCA_007258455.2 Sequoia sempervirens
AAGAATGTTAAGTGTTAAATTTTACAATACAAATGGCAAAAAAAAAAAAACTTGTGAGAGGATCTTGATTGCAAGAGGTTGGAGGTACATATAATCTTGACCATGGAGGTACCACCATGTAAGAGCATCCATTTTGTATTGGTCTCTAGCAACAGAAGAGGTATGATTTTTTTATTTTCCTGAGATAAACATTCCAAATTCTCTCATGACACTTGTATGCACTTCTGGATCACTGAACATTCTACTAAATGCCGTCTTATACCCATTAGCAACTTCAAAATCTCTATATGGCGGTATTCTCCCTGGGATAGAAAGTACTTCAGTGGTATAGTACCTCGGAGATAGGGCATATGCAAGGAGGTGCAATGGAGTTGTCATCTTGTTCCAACAATGAAGAACAATTGCTTCCACCCTTTTGTAAAAGGTGTCTTCAGGATCATTCTCTCTTTTTTGTAGTTCTATTTTTATTTTTTCCAACATTGTGTCCCTGCTATCATAGACATCCCCCAAGCATGGTTCATCTATATCAGCAAACCGAAGCATAGACATGATAGGTTCGGTGAACTCCAATACATAATTCACACGATCCCACCGATCGTCATGCAAGATCAATGCCTTGACCTTTTGGGCCCTCTCTGAATTTGATTGCTTCCATATACTCCATTGGTTGCTAATAACCATTTGACTCAATGCATCTTTCACCTTCACAAGTCGTCTCAGAACAATTGTGTGAGATGCAAACCGGGTCTCGGCAACCTAAGAACATGTTAATAGTAAGTTAATAACACATTTAAAATATGTAAATATTGCAAAAAATTATTTTATTCAATTATGTAAAACACAGACATAAAATGATAAATGAAAACTAACAATTAAATTTACCTTCAACAATTCCAATCTTGAAAAAGTTTTGAAAATTGCTTGTGACATATAGTGGTTTGTCACAAACATCTGGATCTCCTCAGACTCCTGGTATATTTCTTTCACCCACTCTATTTGGTTGCCAATTGCTTGCATCACCAAATTGAGGGAGTGTATGGTGCACGGTGTCCAAAAGATGTGCTCATATCTAGCCTCTGACTGTAAAGCACTTGCAGTCTCGCAAATCCTTTTGCATTGTTCAGAATTTTGGACAAATATTTCACTCCACCACCTTATGAGCCGAATGAGAATCCAGAAAATGAACTCGTGATCTTTCACTTCCCCCTTCTTCATAGTCAACCTCAAAATACTGGTTTCGGGGACAGATCTCCAATAACATTAACTGAATGGACGGTTTTTGCAATCTTTCCATCCATCAGAAACAATAGATACACTTGTTTCAACCCAAGAATCTCTAATTGGTTTTAGTTGGGCCTCTATAGATTTCTTCTCTTTTTGCAATAAGGTGGTACGCACCTTTTCATACCCAGGACTTGTGAACCCAGGAGGTGCACTATTTATTGCTGACACCATGTCCCGCCAATATGGTGATCTCACCAAGTTGAATGGAAGACCATTGGCATAGAGGCAACATGCAATTTTTTCTTCAGCAATATCTCTTGTCTCCATTTTAAATGCCTTCTCTAATGGACCTCTCTTGCGGGTGGTGGTTTTTGGTTCTTCATCTTCTTCTTCCGTAGAGGGTATAGACAAGAAGGGATGTCTAGAGGTCCTAACTATCTGATGAGTGGGTAATGTTGTTTTTTTCTTTCCCAACTATAACTACTTTCTTTTCCTCTCTGCAAACTGAATTTGTCACATCTTCTTAGTCTCTTTTATAAATGCTATTCTGTACAATGTGACACCTCTTCTTATCTAGGGTCTCACATTACATTAATCCCTTTACCAATTGTGTAGGGCTCCATAAAATGAAGTTTCACCGGTAATAGGATTATATTGTGCATTGCAAAATTACACCTTCCTGAACAAACCCCAATCTCCAGAATTTGTGGAAATTCTGTGGTATGACCTACAAAAGGAGATCCTTTATCAATTTTGTGAACTTTGGCTTCCCTCTCCCCACCCACCACAAACTTTGACCACCGCCATTGTTGCAATCTATAAAAAAAATGAAAAAAAATATATATACTTGAAAAAATTCTTCACAAACTTGAAAAAATCCATCAAAAACTTAAAAAAATTCATCAAAAGATTAAAGAATAGGGTTTAAATGCATACCTTAAACACTTAAATCTCCTTTGTAGAAGCTATTTGCCACTCCACAATCGATCTCCTTCGAATACAATCACCTCCCTTCAAAATGCTAAGATGGAGAGAAAATATGGTGAGAGCAAAATGAGAGGTAAAAATGAAATGTTTTAGTGTTGAAAGGCCTCATATTGGGTCGTTTTAGGGTTAAGAGGCAAAATAATAATAAAAAAATTGCTTTTTATTTGACTTTGGGCCCATTTTTTAAGTGTTGGGCCTTGGGTTCTCCTAGGTACGCCTGGGTACATGGCTGGTACCCCCGGGTCCGCGCACCATTGGGCCAAGTTCGCGCTGGGTACGCACAGGGTGCATGCCCAGCCTTGTGGGTTCTCAAGCGCGCACTCGGGAGAACCCACAGGGCTGGGCACACACCCTGTGCGTACCCAGCACGTACCCACAGGCGAACTCGTACCAGGTTCGCACCCGAACCGGGTTTGAGGCCTGTGGGTACGAACCCTGCAACATTGCTTTATGTTCAAGGAGGGACTAGAAATTGGATCCCCAAGTATGCGTAAGTGGATGCGATCTCCAAAGTTGCTCGCTTGGAAAATGGAAATGACCACCTCATAATGAGAGAGGATAACATGAACAGAAGTAGAATGGAAATGACCACCTCATGCAAATTACAACCATCATCCATCTGAGTATTTAGTCAGAAAAAACTCCTCCAAATCATCAATGTAGATGCTAAAGAGGGTCAAAGAGAGAGGACACTCTTGTTTGATCCCAATGGTACTCCTCACAAAATTGGAGAGAGTGTGAAAGGTACAAAGTTGCCCAATAATTGTCTCAAAAAGCCTTTAACAAAATGGTGAATTTGTTTTATGGAAATGAAATTAAATTGAATTGTATATACTCCTAGAAACTAGTACCTAATTAATGAGACTAGAAAAAAACACAGCTAATGAGATGGTAAGGATTCATAGTGGCCCATAGCATAGTATTTAATACAATTGCATTTATGCAATTATCCCAACTTCCCAAGTACCATGCTACACACCATGGTTACAATAATCGCTAGGAATTTCCTAGTCTTAACGAGTCTTGGGGTAGGTGAATGTAAACTAGTCTAAAAGACTTGGTACCTAGTTACTTGAATTTGATTGCCAAACTTGCAAAAAATGGCGAGTCTTGTTTTGGAAACTCGGTCGGCTAAGTCATATGTAGAAATAAAAAAGATAAACCAAAAATAAAATACAACAATATGTCCAAAGTGAAATGATAGAATATGCCTAGGAATTTCAATTATCTTTGTGCATATGATTGGCTATGTTTTCTACAAGAAAGATATTCAATGGATATGTAGGAGCATTGCATAGATTCTTCTCACTTGTGGAATGCAATCAACCCTCTTTCACTTTTTCTCATTGATTTATTCTTGATACCAAGTGTGGAGTTGTAATGTCCCCTTCTCAAAACCTGATTGTTCTTGTGGCCAGTTGGCCCTTTTTGGAGCAGAGGAGCTAGTCGGAGAATAGAAATTAGGAGTTTTTCCTATTTTGAGGGGGAGGTCGTTGTTGGAGATGTGAATTGGATTCAATGGCTGATTCCTTACACGGGTTTCGGAGAACCCCAGCGATTGGTATGTTCATCTACCGGCATTGACACTTTTGCGGAATTTACCTTTTTAGTAATTCTATTTTTATGTCGGGATGGTATTCAGGCAGGTTGACTTTTTCCCTTCGGTTGATTCAGTGGCATTATTCGGTTTGGAGAGACTTCGAATGCAGCTCTAGGAAGTTGAGCTCTCATTTCGCAAAATAACTTTATTATAATTAAAATGCCATTGTTTTATCACCTTAACCTAGTCGAATGACTTAATGTAGTTTTAAAGGTGGACGGACTCAAAAGGGTGCGGCGCATTCATTAAGGTTATATTTAATATTTGGCGAATTTTCCAAGTCAAAGGAAATTAATGTGGGCGCATTTATCAAGGTGATATTTTAATTAAAATATAATTATTGAGCTAAAGGTGAAAAGGACGCCTTATTGAAGGAAAAGTTAGGGTTTGAGCTTGAGTTGGATTTTAGGGTTTCGTGAAGTCAAACGGAACTTATAAAAAGGAGTCTTGTGCATCATTTCATGATCTTTGGACTATGCTAATGTTATGCTGCCGAAATGGTTGCGGGAATTCTTCGAGGAATGAATGCCTCCTAGTCTGGGCTCGACTTCGTGCTTGAGAGACAACACCTAGTGGAGAGGTTCGATTTTTGAGTGGTTTTATAGTAAGTTTTGCATTGTTGTAGAGTTATTGCTTTGAAGTTCAGTTTTTTGCATTTCATAACCTTTCTGGAGTTGCTGATTTGATACAGCAGATCCATGTTTTTACTCATATCTCAAAAAATACAAAAATGCTAGTTCTGGGTATTGCATCAATCTTTAAGTTTGTAAGGAGCGTTCATTTTCTCCAATTTATAGATTTTAATGTTGTGTATTGAATTTTTAATGCCAAGTCGAATTCTTCAGCTGGGCCGTACCATTTAATGGCATTGGGATTCGTGCATGATTCATGTGTGGGTTTTAGATCTGTTTCCAGGGTCTCATCTTAGGCGTCTACTTGGTTAAGGCTTAGTGCATTTAATCTCTAGTCAATCGGAGGTCATACGTGGAAGATATGAGCATTTAAGTCATTCATTAGACTGCTGTTTATGTATTTAATGAGCAGATTTGTAACAGAAAACAGAAATCAGTATTTGATCCTTGAAAGCATTGTGGTTTTGATATCACTATCCAAGATACGAGTGGTTCTCAATGATGTAATACTGATCCTGTAATTTCACAAGAGTTTGGCAGGCGAATACTTCTAATTTGTAAAACTGACAGTAGTACTGGCAGTCTTTCTTTCCTGTGCAAATCTGGTTGTAATTCTCAATTTCATTTGAAGTTTGTAATAGATAAATCTCCGCCCTATGGTAGCTACTTCCCATTCTGGGTGAGCAAGCACATTCTGGGTGTTGAGTACTTTTCAGCTTTCAGCATTTCAATTCAAGCTTTACTTTCTGTAATCACTCCGTCATATGGTCGCCCCTCACTCCGCATTGGATTTGGTAGCACATACTTGACGTTGAGTTCTTTCCTGCATTTAGAATAGAAGACCCTCTGACCAATGCTCGCCATCATCGGCGCCATCACAGTTGGGGAATTCTACGGCTATCGCGGTTGTTTTAGATCGACCAATGCTACATGTAGTCCTTGGTATCCTCTCTTAGTTAGGGGAGTTGTTTCCCCGGGTTTATCTCCCTACAACTTAGCAGTACTTGATTGGCAATGTTGTAATCGATAATTAAAGAAAATTTGGCTGCGGAATATTTTGGGTGGTATGAGGCAAGATCGCATATCACATTGCCCTTGAGTTCGCGGCGATTGGTGGCCCGATGATACGGAGACACTGGTGAGAGAAAAGATGACTACGAAGTCTCTCTACTTGAGTTAATGCCGCGATAATATGTATGCGCTATTGAAGGATCCTGAGTTAAGGTGTGGAATCAGAAAGATTTATGCTAAGTCTGAGAAGTCGGATTTGATTGGGATTTCTAAAGAATGCCAGTTCAAGAGGAAATGTGAACATGAGGCCGCCAAACTCCATAAGGATTATCAAAGCATGACAGAAGAGTTTAAGAACGATGTTTCATTTGATACCTTTTTGGATTGGATGGTGACTTATTACCCTGGAAAGAGGGCTATGGTCCACTACATCAAGAAAATGATTAAGGAGGAAGCAGAACATGCCATGGTTGCAGGTGCAATGAAGGAAGAAGAAGTGCCTATTTGTGGATTGCAGCCGACAAATTTGCAAGTTGAAGAGAAAAATCAGTCAACTACTGTTGAAGATGGCACAAGCAAGGTGCTCATTTTGCCTAAAAATGATAGGGCGTTGGATGAAGAAACCTTGATAGATGAGGAGTGTGCGAGAGAGCCCCATAATACTCCCCTTGACTTGCATGTGATAGCAAGTGATGTAGATCAGTTCGGTGAGAAGAATATCGCAGCAGACTTGAATCCTAATTTGGATTCATCTCATGAAGGTTTTGAGGCTAAGGGCTTCACAAAGGATGTTGGTAAAGTTTTCGAGGTGTTTGTACCTCCTCCTGTTGAAGATTTAGTGATAGATAATTTTCCTCTTGCTGCTGTTCAAACTCCTCAAGAGTTTTCACAAGATGAATTTATTACAAGTGATCACGAAAACCTTTATGGCATGCATCTGACTGTTCATGATGAGATCAGAAACATACCTATAGATGATAGGTTCATTGAAGATAAGGGTGATAAAAAATTTCAAACAGCTAGCTCTAAAGATTCCCTACTTCCTTTCAGTGACAGTGCTAAGGGTGGTTTTGAGTTTGAACTTCAGACCCAACCATTGGAGAGAGGTACTTATGAAGACATCAGCTTTAGTGATTTGGGAGTTGACCTATTCCAAGAATCAACACTCCAAATGTTGCACAAAGAACACTCTTCTTGTGATCAAAACAATCAGCCTCTCACCATTTGGGATCCAGGTGTGAAGGCACTTAGTGATGACAAACCGGTGTGGGATGAATTTCCCTTTGATCCGGATGAAGAAATGGAACTTGATAAGGGTTCTCTATCAGCAGACAATGGTGTTAATATGCTTAAGTTTGGGGCTGCTTTCAAGTTTGATCAGAGTAACATGGAAGAGGAAACAGAGTTTGAGGGCCATATGGCTCGTGAAGATGAAAGGTTTGGAGGAATTACCAAACATAAATCTGATTTATCAAGACATGAAGCTGATTGCAATCAACGAGTTGAAGGCTTAGTGGAGTATGATGTTTCCCTAGACATTGAGCACTCCCCACTAGTTGGTGGTGAAGTACAAGAATGTTGGAGCAACAATGAGGGCAGCAAAAGCATGAAACGAAGTTCTGTTTTTCAGTTACAGCCTATCGGCAATTCACCATCTTCGCATTTGTATGAGTGTGAAGGCCAACCTGAGGTGTCCGTTGAAGATGAAGGTCGAGCTCTATCTAGATTTGATCGCACACATAGTCTAATTGAAGGGCTTATTTGGGATGCTCAGCTTGAAGAGAGACAAAGAGGAGTGAAATATGAGGTTGCTCTTCCCAAGTTGCAACTTATCAGAGACTCATTGGAGACCTTGAAGTCTGAGTACATAGACTTGATTGAAGATAGAGATCATGCCGTTGAATCTGCAAAGAAGGCCTTCATTGTTTTCGAAGAAAGGGAGAGTATGGTTGATGAGCTCACTTTGGAGCTTAAATCCACAAAGGACAAGTTGAAAGAAACTCAGTTGGATCTAACAGAGGTTGCAGACCAGTTTGCAGATTTCAAACTTTTCAAGGAGCAAGAGGATGCACAAAGAGCTATAAAAATCAATCAAGTGATTGGAGATTTTGACTATCTTCAAGAGGAGTTTGATCTTGAAAACATTTCAAGAAAGTCAGAAGTTGCATGTGCAGATTTGGGGCAGCAAGACGTAAGGAATGGCTTCCAAGTCTTCGACAATCCCTTCTTTGAAGTGGGTGCTGAAGCAACTTATGACAATCCTCTCTTTGTTTTGAAAAAAGAGTCAAGTAGTGAAGAGACCAAGCATGAGGTCAAGTGTGAACTCCAATCTAAGGATGCCTTGATATCACTCCATGACGATGTGCCACGTATGATGAGTGGTAAAGAATGCTTAAGAGGAATTGAGGATGCAGTCTTCACTTTGGAAAAGGGACCAAAATATGGTGATTGCACTTTTGTCAAACCATTCCTTGGGTTGAGGGATGCTAGTCTGCTCTGGGAGTTGAACTTGAAGTCATCTTATGTTTCATGCTTCAGTGTTCCTGAAGTTTTCATGGTTTGGTTTCAAAGGTTCATCAGAGGGGATGCCAATTTTACAAGTATGCACTTGTTTTTGACTAGCACTCAGAGATGTGCTATGTTTCCTTGCCGGAGTGTTGGAGATTATTTTCAGTTGGGTATTCAAGCTTGTGATTCTCAACAAGGGTTGATGGAGCATACAGTTTGTGGAAAGAAGAAATTATGGAGGAACAAGAATCAAATTTTCAGACTTTTTAGTGTCGTTCTTTTCTTTAGCAGCTTCTTGATGGTTCCATTTGTTCATCAACAAATGGATTGGAGAGAGATTTTGAGCATGGGTTGGAGAAATGAACGATTGGTTGCTCTTGAATGTGTTTCCCAGCTAAGACCAGGACATATTTTGAGATTCGAGCTTGCTGGTTTGAGGCAGACCAGCCACTTTACATGTTGCATTTCTCGCATTCAGGAGAGTTGGTTCATCACTCATGATCAAAGAGGTGGTAGTTCTCTCATGGAGATGAATCTAGTGTGTTTTCCAACCACCTTGGAGGTGTCACTTTGCAGCTCGATGGTCATCTCACATGCTTACGCTTGGGATTTGGAGTGGTGTTGTTGTTTTCCCTTGGGTAGGACTCGAGAATCAGATTGCACTGCGCTGATCCTAGTCTTGATCAGCAGTAATTATTTGTTCCTTCACACTTTTCCTACCCTCCAAATTCATCTTATGATGGTTGATGGTGTAAACTTTGACAGTTTACTCTCAGTATTGATTCATGACAGCAGTAGCTCACATGCTTTGGTTCACCATTCGGAGAATCATGGGGTTGGAACTATGATTGTTTTCTGTAGTCATCATGGTTGTGCCAGTATAACTCAGATGTGGCATGGTAGCTTTATGCGGAGACATGAGTATGAGTTTGTGGAGCTCTTGCAAAGGAATGCTTCCTTCCTTGTAAGAAGATTTGTAGGGGTCACACTTGCAGTCATGGTCCCGTTTGTTACCATGTGGAGGTATGGGGAGGAGTTCGATTTTGATTTGAATAGTCTATCTCTCCTATTGCTTAGAATGGTGATTGACAGTAGTATGGTTGATACTGTTAATTCGGGGGATCGTGGACATGAGATGTTGCATGATTTTGATTTCCTTCCTTTAAGATCTTTCAGTTTGAGAATCATAGATGGTAACACTTTGGAGTTACAAGGGGAGTCAGTGCAGCATGGGCATGATATTTTCATTGATGTGATCAGAGTGGCGCAGCGGAAGCATGGTGGGTTTTTCCTGAGATGCATTTGGGAACCAGGGATCATACTTGTTGCGTATGGATTAGTCTTCAAACTCTCTCTTGCGGAGTTATTGGTGGTATTGCTTGAGGGACAAAACAATTTTTGAGGCGGATTGTAATGTCCCCTTCTCAAACTGATTGTTCTTAGCCTTTGGCCTTTTTACGGAAACCGAAGGCTAGTCGGGAAGATAAATTAGGGTTTCTATTTTTGAAGTCGTTGTTGAGATGATAAGTGCCGTTCAATGGCCGGATCTTGGGTTTTGAGGCTTAGCGATGGTATGTTCATCTACCGGCATTGAGCTTTTGGAATTTACTATTTTTAGTAAATTCTATTTTTAACGTGTATCCTTGTGGGATGGTATCCAGTGGGTTGACTTTTCCCTTGATTGATTCAAGTGGTAGTATTCCAGTTTAGACTTGAATCACGGTTCTAGGAAGTCGAATACCATTTCACTTAAAAATAACATTATAATTAAAATGTTATTTTATCACCTTGGCCTAGTCCAATGACTTAATGTCGTTTTAAAAGGTGGACTCAAAGGGTGGCGCCTTCATTAAGGTTATATTTAATATTTGGTGAATTTTCCAAAGTCAAAGGAAATTAATGTGGGCACATTTATCAAGGTGATGTTTTAATTAAAATATGATTATTGAGCTAAAGGTGAAAAGGACGCCTTATTGAAGGAAAAGTTAGGGTTTGAGCTTGAGTTGGATTTTAGGGTTTCTTGAAGTCAAACGGAACTTATAAAAAGGAGTCTTATGCATCATTTCTGCATCTTTGGTCTATGCTAATGTTATGCTGCCGAAATGGTTGCGGGAATTCTTCGAGGAATGAATGCCTCCTAGTCTGGGCTCGACTTCGTGCTTGAGAGACAGCACCTAGTGGAGAGGTTCGATTTTTGAGTGGTTTTATAGTAAGTTTTGCATTGTTGTAGAGTTATTGCTTGAAGTTCAGTTTTTGCATTTCATAACTTTTCTGGAGTTGCTGATTTGATACAGCAGATCCATGTTTTTACTCATATCTCAAAAAATACAAAAATGCTAGTTCTGGGTATTGCATCAATCTTTAAGTTTGTAAGGAGCGTTCATTTTCTCCAATTTATAGATTTTAATGTTGTGTATTGAATTTTTAATGCCAAGTCGAATTCTTCAGCTGGGCCGTACCATTTAATGGCATTGGGATTCGTGCATGATTCATGTGTGGGTTTTAGATCTGTTTCCAGGGTCTCGTCTTAGGCGTCTACTTGGTTAAGGCTTAGTGCATTTAATCTCTAGTCAATCGGAGGTCATACGTGGAAGATATGAGCATTTAAGTCATTCATTAGACTGCTGTTTATGCATTTAATGAGCAGATTTGTAACAGAAAATAGAAATCAGTATTTGATCCTTGAAAGCATTGTGGTTTTGATATCACTATCCAAGATACGAGTGGTTCTCAATGAGGTAATACTGATCCTGTAATTTCACAAGAGTTTGGCAGGCGAATACTTCTAATTTGTAAAACTGACAGTAGTACTGGCAGTCTTTCTTTCCTGTGCAAATCTGGTTGTAATTCTCAATTTCATTTGAAGTTTGTAATAGATAAATCTCCGCCCTATGGTAGCTACTTCCTATTCTGGGTGAGCAAGCACATTCTGGGTGTTGAGTAGTTTCATTTCTCAGCATCTTTCTTTCAAGCATTGTTTTGTATTCACTCCGTCATATGGTCGCCCCTCACTCCGCTTTGGATTGGGTAGCTTTTATACCCAGCGTTGAGTCGCATTTAGAATAGAAGACCCTCGACCAATGCTTCCATGCATCGCCGAGCATGCATCACGGTTAGAGTTACGGCATATCGCCGGTTTGTTTAGATCTCGACCAATCTTTCGCCGTCCCGCGGCATGTCGCAGTTAGAAGTTGTTGTTTCGATCGTTTGGGTTTGTATCTCCCTAACCTTAGCGAGTGCGGTTATAATGTTGTAATCGATAATTAAAGAAAAAAATTTGGCTGAATATTTGATTAATTCGAGCCAGAATCCACGCACTCATCTGTGCCCTTGATTCCGCAGCGGTTAGCGAGATACGAGACACTGACGAGAGAAAGAATGGCTTCTGAGAGAAGTCTTTCTACTTGAGTTATGCCGCGATATGGTAATGCGCTATTGAAGGATCCTGAGTTAAGGTGTGGAATCAGAAAGATGTATGCTAAGTCTGAGAAGTCGGATTTGATTGGGATTTCTAAAGAATGCCAGTTCAAGAGGAAATGTGAACATGAGGCCGCCAAACTCCATAAAGATTATCAAAGCATGACAGAAGAGTTTAAGAACGATGTTTCATTTGATACCTTTTTGGATTGGATGGTGACTTATTACCCTGGAAAGCGGGCTATGGTCAACTACATCAAGAAAATGATTAAGGAGGAAGCAGAACATGCCATGGTTGCAGGTGCAATGAAGGAAGAAGAAGTGCCTATTTGTGGATTGCAGCCGACAAATTTGCAAGTTGAAGAGAAAAATCAGTCAACTACTGTTGAAGATGGCACAAGCAAGGTGCTCATTTTGCCTAAAAATGATAGGGCGTTGGATGAAGAAACCTTGATAGATGAGGAGTGTGCGAGAGAGCCCCATAATACTCCCCTTGACTTGCATGTGATAGCAAGTGATGTAGATCAGTTCGGTGAGAAGAATATCGCAGCAGACTTGAATCCTAATTTGGATTCATCTCATGAAGGTTTTGAGGCTAAGGGCTTCACAAAGGATGTTGGTAAAGTTTTCGAGGTGTTTGTACCTCCTCTTGTTGAAGATTTAGTGATAGATAATTTTCCTCTT
>VDFB02249628.1:0-45079 GCA_007258455.2 Sequoia sempervirens
TGGGCTCCTAGTGCATTTTAGTTTTTATTCATTTCAACTTGAATGAATAATTCTAAATGGATGTCGAGTGCATATAACACTAATTATACAAATGATTTTTATATCATTTTAATTGGTATTAAGACTGATAATGAATATTCTTACTTCAGAAAATTGCTGAAATCAATGGAACATAAGAAAGCAAAATCTTTACACAAGTGGAAGGGTTATCAGTGGAGTGGGAAGGTTCATAGAATGTGTGGCCTTTGGTCTTCAGAAGTAAGTTGACCATAGTTTTCAACAGCTGCAAATCATCTCTTTGGCAATCTTTCTAAATAATGCTGCTTATTCAATTTAGAAATATGCTTATCTGAAATTGTCAGGTTTTTGAAAAAGATGACACGAGAGATCAATTTGAGGGGCTGCTGGTTGCTGTACGGAGAGCGAGATCTTTTGTAAGACATCACAGTTTAACATTGATTTACTCTCTATTTTTATTTTTTAAAGATGTGGACATTGTGACAGGTTTATGTTACTCTCAGATTTATACAAATTGTGACAGGTTTTGTGTTACTCTCAAATTTATACACATTGTGACAGAAAGTTCATTCACATCCAATTCTACAGAAAAATCTTAAAGCTATCTAATGGGTGGGGGCAGATGAATCATTTTTTAAATTCATAGACTTAAGGAGAATATGGGAAATGCTTGCAAGAAACCTCTGATAATGCAGTAGCTTCCATGAATGCTGGAAAGTGCCAATTCTATTCAATGAATTGGTTGGATATGCTTGCAATAAATGCAGTGACTTCCAGAAATGCTGGAAAGTTCCAGTTCTCTTCAATGCATTGCTTGGAAATGCTAAGTTGATGTTATCTAAAGGAAGAGTTTGTTACCCTGTTATTATGATGTACAACTAATATTGCTGGTGCAAAAAAATTAGGTGATTTGTGTGGAGCATCTTCATAGTTCTCTATGCCCCAGGCCTTAGTTGTTGTTTAGTTAATACTATGATACATGCCTATTTAAGTTGTGTGATATGGCATTTTCAATAGAAGCTAGAAATAGTCCAACCAACTCCAATCTGTGTCTGTTGCATGATATTGTAAATAGCCAATTCGATCCCCATTTCTAGGCAACATGGATGTGGAACTAAGAAGGTTTTTGAATACCGTGGAAGATACTTGTAGGCAATGTTTTTGGTTTTTGACACCTAATGAAGTCTGATTTATTGTTTTGTAATAAGGGAATAGGAATGTAGTACAGATAAGCCCATGTTATGATAACGTATATGAAGGTTATGGAGCAGCCAACATATGGCATGCTTAACCTATGAATTAGTTATATTGGGTCTAATGTGTAGAGTTAGATTGGTTTGGTTGACGTTTCAGTTAAATGTATAATGTGCTGTGTGATCATTATGTAATAATAGGGTGGAATGCTATACACCTATGCCCATGATATTATGATCTATATGGATATTGTGGAATGATTTAACTTCCCCATCTATGATGACGAGTGGTTATATATAGGAGGCTCATATTATTGTAAATAATAATGCTGATTATGGAGGATTGTGATGGTAAGTGCATACACTGAGATGAGTTCTTTATTATATCAACCTCTAAATAGGGACAAGGTAGAAAGCTTCTTTCAATGGACACACTCAAAGGACGATGTATATAAGATATTAGGCAATTGGGAGGCTAGTTAAGCTAGTGCTATAATTAAAGTAATAAGGAGGTCAGTTATGCCAGGGATTATAAGTAGGGCAATATGTATGGCAATAAAATAATGACAAAAAGCAAGATAACAATAATATATAGAAACAAAACATGCAATGAAATCTGATCTGCATGGATAAAGGAAGTAGGTGAAGGAAATACTGAAGTGGGTTGACTTGTTGGTGCATTAGTCTCTTTCTTGGTTTAAGGACTTGTGGAGAGGTGGTTATATATAAAGTCAAGATAGATAGAAGAAACCATGGTAAACCACTATAGGGGACTCTTTAAGACATGGTTTACCTTGTTGGAAAATATCCTATCCCTGGATCGTAAAGGGCTTTGTTTGCAACTTGTTTTTTGGTGGAGTATTGCTTATCTTAAAACCTTTGGGATTCCATAAGGTAAGTATGAAAATTGTGAGTGTAGAGCAGAGTAGACCATCTAATTCTATGTCATGCCCCTGAAATGGAACAAAAAAATATAAACAACAAAGTTGCTATGCTGGCCGACTCAGACCCTACATGGCAGCGCTCAAATCTTCTTACAAATGCTGACCGACTTCTTTCAGAAAATATATAACTAAGATAATCACCCAGAATGAAAGGTCAGCGATCAAGAGTTTAATATTTAGTATAAACAAATGTTTATAAAGGCTGACCTCCCTCATAGTGATTACAGCCGACACAAGGTAATTAGCAATTCCTAATGGTAGCGCCCTAAACTAACAAATCATCTAAACTAATTGGTGAGATGGAATGAAAGGACGCCTCCCTTTGATGCCCTTCTCTATAGTCACCTCCCTTGAGAGGGATAATTGCACCCTCTTGGAGTATATTAATAGAAGCCAACGTGGGAGGATAGAGAAGCAACGGAAGGAATATCAAAACTATTTACAGCAGCAGAAATATAATAAGAGATACACCAGCAGGGAAAAGATTCAGAACAAAAGAGATATATACAGATTTTAAGGAGTTTGATATGGAAGGAAGTAAGTGGGATCTGATCTGAATAAGAAGGATCAAATTGATCAGACATTAATTAACTATTAAGAAATCAGAATAAAATAAAGGCAGGCTTTGCATTGAATATTATGATTAAATGTAGAGCAGACTTAGGAAGGGAAAGTGAAGAAGGATCAAATCGAATGGAATAGTGTGCATGAAATCTGATCTCAGAAAATAAGAACTGAGAAGTTGTTGATTATAATCTGCTTAAGAACTGTAAGTCTGAATATATATATATATATATATATATGTATAGTTTACACGATCATGCAATAATGATGTGCTTGCAGCAATTATTCAGCCTTATAGGTAATTATGGTTCTTTAGTACGGATAGGGGTAATAGATTCTTATTCGTTTGATTTACACTAACAGTATGTTCTGAGTGTTAAGAATAGCAGTTTATATTTTAGCAAAGCATTGTGTATGCACTATAATGTATATTGTTGATGATGATATGATTTTTAATCTCTATGGAATTGGATAAGGCAGCATGGATAGGGAATGCAGATACAAGTTTATCCACTAAGTAGACTACTCCTTGTGGATGACTGGAGTTCTGCCACTTGGAGCCAAGAGGGATGGTATATCCACTCTTGGGCTTAGCTGGGATAGCTTCGGGCAGACTTATCATGTTTCCCATCCAATACCTATTATGATTAAATTCTCATTTTACTTATTCCTCTTCAATCAATCATGGGAAGAAGAGACAAAAGTACAAGGGGGATAGCAGTTATGAGATTTCATGCTAAGTAGACCACCCATAATGGATGATTGAAGTGTCTGCCATTAGTGGGCCAAGGGGGTTGCCTATCCGCCCTTTGGCTTAGAAAGAAATGCACTGGGCATCCTATTGCGGCTTCCTCTCTGATGTTCCCAATGGTTGATTATTAGAATGGATAATAACTTGAATCAATATTCATAGTTACTTATCTGTTTCAAAGACCAATGGACCTTATATATGTCAAATAATCTAAAGATGTTGCAAATAGTACAAATGATCAAACTAAATGTTTATGACTTATTGGCTAACATTATTGTAGGGTTAAAGCCGAGTTTTATTGGAAGTTGTAATTTAATAAGATATACTCCTTACTTTTCCATTGAAATTATAATTTTAGGGCAAAATCCAAGAGTATCCATAAAGGGGACATTACATTCTACCTTAAAAAATGTTAATAGGAATACTATATACAGTGCTCAAAACCCTAAATTCAACATTTTCAAAATTACCAACATTAGTGGCCATGAATAGTGATGATAATTGATAACTATGTAATTTGAACATCTGTAGATGGCCATGTTAATAAATAATTATATTGTAATCGTCCGTACTAATTAAATAAATGTTGTCGGTTGTATTGGGAATAGATAATAATAGTTTAAATAAATAATGTTTTGTCTGGGATTTAGTCCTCGGGATTAGTTATCACTCAGGATTAGTTGGTACTTGTCAGTTGCCGACGATTGGTGCTCTCAACCGACGCCGATTAACTATTTATGTTGCTATATGGTTCGTAGTCGGGGAGAGTATGTTGATATGATAATGTAATACTGCAAGTACATGAATAAAGACTGCCATGCTTCATATACATCTGTTCTGTGAATGCTTTTACATACTCAATGATATTGTGTTTCCAGTTTACTTCTATAGCATATTGAATTACCATTAGTGGAGTAAACATTTGGCGCCGTTTCCTGAGCGGACTAGGGCACCACTCGTCATGGCAGCGTAATGGGTCAACCGGCGGAAGAACCCGTGAATAGCAATGAGGAAAGGGAAGACCTATTGACTAAAGATTTTATCAATCTGTGTAAGATATCATTACGAGATCACGTACGTAGGGAATCCCGTAGACGGGAGATCCCTGAGGAAGTTATTTGGGATAGGTTGGAAGTGAACGACGAGGTGAATCACCTCCTGAATTGTATGCCCAGACTGTTGGCCAGTCATTTCATTATTCTGCAAGACTTGCGAGAAGAAGAGGATCGGGAACGCCGAAGGCAACAAATACTGCAGCGGTACGAAGAGAGAACCAAACGAGAAGAAGAGAAACAAGACACTAGCTGGAGACTTATGTCCGCTAGTCAACAATGATCGCCTGAATAATTTTTAATGCTCATATGACCGAACAAAGACAAGAATCGAGTACCTGGCGGGCACGAGACTCAAGAGGAGAAGGTTCGGCGATCACTCAGGTTGCAAGAACAAGAAAACCGGGGAAGAAGACTGAAGCAAGTTGGTAAGGAATTTGATGAGGAGCTAATTGAAATAAACCAGAGTATTAAAAGAACACATGAGAATTTGACAAGAATTGACACATCCATTGAAAGAGCACATCAAAGTTTGGTGGAAGGAAGGGACGAAGGACCCTTCGGCACCCCATATGTAGGAAGGTATGATCCTTATGAGAATGAAGATGAATTAATTAGTAGCATCAGACGTTTTTGGGAGTTGTCCTTATCGGACGACGACGAACAACTGACGAGTGGAAGATCTGAGCCCAGTACCCCAAGGCGGAGAGAGTACCGAAGGTAACCCCAGGAGACTCAAGGTGTCAAGGACGTTGATGCAAGACGTGGGAGTGACTCGTACGTGGCCGACAGTGCAAGTGACACACCAAAACGTAGCGAGGAAACCAGTCTAATCGGGTCCAATACACAAGGAGGACAGCGGGGAAAGATGGTGACTCCTGAGTGGTAGAAGCTGCCGAAGTTTATAGGGAATGGGTTAGAAGATCCAGTATGACACTGTAAGACATGTGAAACTATCTGGATAGCCAGCGGACAGGATGATTCCGACCAGTGGCTGAAAGTATTTCCAGCAACACTCAGAGAGAGTGCCATTGATTGGTACTCTGAATTAGATCAAGCACACAAAGCTACATGGAGATTATTGAAGAAAGCACTTCAAGAGGAGTTCAAACTCTTGCGAGATGATAGCAAGATTGTTGCGGAGATATACAATACCAAGCAAGGAAAGCACAAGAGTGTGCGGACCTACAACCGAAGACTCAAAGATTTACTAGGGAAATTGGAGGCACAGCCGGCCGACGGGTTGAAGAAAAGATGGTTCATCGAGGGCTTGCTTCTGTCATTAAGAAAGAAAATGAAAGTCGTACCTCCTTCGTCGTACGCCGAAGCATACAATCAGGCAATGGACATAGAAAGTGAAAATAAAACATCCTCCTAAGGGAGAAAGAAGACAAACGACGAGGAGAGTACGGACGATAGCGATGGTGAATCCAAGACTGTACAAGCACTCAGGAAAGATATGATGCAAATGATGAAAGGATTGAAGGCCGACAAGGAGAGTACGAGAGAAGCCAGAGAACTGTGTATGGACTGCAATGCGGAAGGTCACACGAAGGCGAACTGTCCCAAGAACTTATTCTGCGATATCTGCCAAGTGATGGGAGACATTCCGTCAAGGAATGCCCATACAACTTAAAAGCCAGAAGTGCACAAGTACTCTTCACTCATGGAGAGTCGTCAACATCGCCAAAAACACCATCAAAGCCCCAATACAATAGCAATGCATCCCCTGGAGGTTACCGAAGCAACAAAAGTACGAGAAGCATGATACAGTACGATGCAAAAGGAAGGCCCATGATCCAATGCAGAAAGTGCAACGAATGGGGCCACTTTGCCAGGGACTGCCAGAACGGTCAAGGTTCGGGAGGGAGATTGTGTAAGTGATGTGGACCAGGCGATCATGAAGATAACAAATGCCCTAAGCAAAAGGGTATCCACATGCTGGAAGTAGAAGAATAAGAGGTACTGGCGATCACTAGAGCACAAGCAAAAAAGGCCACTTACCCAGATCCATGTACGAAGAAACAAAGGATGAAGGAAGCAAAAACCGAAGTGGAACTGGCGATGGTGAAGGAAAACAAAGTACCTTTGGAGAAGCCAGGAACCTCTCGGCGGTTGGAGGCGGAAACCAACATCGTACGACAGGTACTGCAGACCATCGTACGACAGGTACTGCAGACCATCGTACAACAGGTACTGCAGACCATTGTATCGATCAAAGTAACTGACCTACTCCAGACTATGCCGCAGTTGGGATTGGCGATCACAAACGTCGTCAGGGATGGCAAGCAACCGCGATTGGAGGAACGAAGGCAAGAATTGATACCAGAACCACCATCGTATGGTGAACAAACAATAGACCCAGTATTGCTCATAGCGAACATCGAGAAGATGCCAGCGGTCGTGCATATGGAAATCAGAGGGAATATCTTGACAAATACTATCATCGATGGAGGATCAGGAGTCAATGTACTACTCGAAGACACATGGAAGAGTCTTGGGAAGCCTACACTCCGGCCGCCAACATTCCAACTGGTTGGCGCTGATCAACATGGTATCAAGCCGTTGGGAACGTTGATGGCGTAGAAGGTGACGATCGGGACAACAATTTTTGGTAAATTTTGTTGTCATCCCATTACAAAGGAAAGCGTACGATGCACTACTTGGGAGAGGATGGCTGATAGCGGCGAAGGCAAATCATAATTGGAAGAGGAACACACTCTCGATTGAGAACAACGGGGGGAAGTATGTCATCGACTTGAAGAACCAGGCTGTGAGCGAAGAATTGGCTTCCTCCGGATCCAAATCGGATGGAGGTGAGTCGGTTGTGGACGAAGGAAGGAAAGCTATGGAACTGAACATCGAAGGTGTACTTGAACTCGAGAGTTGTTTGGAGGACGAGACAAGCTCGCTGAATGGCTTATTTCATTGGCAGATGGAAGACTATGAAGTGTTCCACAAAGAGTGTAACATGCTACAAATCGGAAATCAAGGAAGAAGAGAAATAGGAAGGCCCAACCAAGCAGTTCTGGCCGAGTATGGAGAGTACAAAGAAAGGGTATCAAAATTGGACAATACTCCAGTCCACAAGTCCGAGTAGGTACGAAATGAAAAAAATTGTGTAGGAGTTAAAAAATGAAAAGTATGAAAAAATTAAAAAATTAGAAAAAAAGAAAAGAGAAGAGAGAGGAGATGAGAGAAAATAAACAAAAATTGAAAAAATTAAAGATAGAAGAGAAAAAAGCTAAAAGTCATCAAAAAATGGAGAGTAGGAGACTAAATGACAAAAAATAGGACAAATGGAGGAGAGAGGAGAGAGAAGATGAGAATAATAAGGAGAGGGAATTAAAAGAGATTGAAAAAAGAGAAAAGATACAAAAAGGCGAAAATAAAAGAATTAAAAAGACAGATGTATTATATGGAGTTCAAAAAAATAAAAGAAATAGAGAAATGGAAAAATCAAAGCCGACCAAGGGAAGATAAATTAAAATTAAATTTAAAATGAAGGTTGTGGCCATGAGGCAAATCGTACGCCTATGGGGAAAAGCCGTCGAGGGAGATAAAACACGGCGAAGTATTAAAAGAGGAAACCTTAAAGTGTAACGTAGCCTAAGCTCGGCCAAGGAGGACGATGTACGACCATATAACACACTGGGAATAATAGGGCGAAAGCATAAAAGGAACCAAAGAAGGGAAGAACAACTCTAAGTAAGAAATGCATCGACCTACAGGAGAGCTGGTACAAGGTACGTAAGAGTTTTCACAGTACGGCGGACTATTGCCCTCAATCACATCGTACGACATTCACAGTGTCTCAAGGTCATACGACATTCAGGCTATTCTCAAGTCGCACAACATTTAGGCTATTCTCAAGTCGTACGACATCATCCAGACTATTTGCAAGTTGTACGACATCTAGGAGAGATCTACATCATACAATATTTAGCATCTTCTCAATTCGTACGGAGTCATGAGGTGGTCAGGAAGGTCGTACAACATCCTTACATCATACGGCGTTTAAAAGAGATCTTAATCGTACGACATTTACAGGGGAACTTCATTGTATGACATTCACAGAGTCTGCAGATTGTAAGAACTTCACTAGTTATCCAAGTCGTACGGCATTGCAATGTAAAGGTCGTACGGATTTTTATCTTGGCCAGGGAACACTCAGCAATTCTTCACATCGTACGGCGTACTGAGAATTCATTGGTCATACGACATCTCCAGGATTAGGCCGTACGGCAGTTTTTGATCCCTCAAGGCGTATGGACTAAGCAAGAGAGAGAAGCCGTACGTAGCAAGCAGCAAGAAGTCGTACCATTCATCGATCGAGAGAAAGTAAAGAAAAACAATGCAAAATCTGTATTTTTTGGCTTCGTCAGCACTATTGGAACCTATGGGAAAATCATGGAAATGAGGCGCGCGATGCAGTTTCAATTGGTTTCAGAAGTGTTAAATTGGTCTTGGCGGTAGGGGCACTACCCCTCGACCCCGCCCTGTACCGCGACAGGGAGCGCGCCCGGGGCGCTGCCCTCGGACCCTGCTGGTGGCGCTGCCCCTCGGTCCCGCTAGGGGCGTTGCCCCCAGACCCCCGCAAGGGGCGCTGCCCCTTAACCCTGCTGGGGGCATTGCCCCCAGACCCCCGCAAGGGGCGCTACCCCTTGACCCTGCTGGAGGCATTGCCCCTATACCCCCATCAGATTTATTGGAATTGCCAATTTGCAGTGCAACCAGCCATCATAGTACAGTTACAAGAGAAGTTGATAGAGAAGGATACCCAAGTGGCCGATGCACAACGACTTTCAACACAAAGGGAGAATCAATTATAGGAAAACTACGAGGAGTTGGCACTTTTTGTTTTCAGTCGTATGGAAGACGACTACTTTGTAGGGGGGGATGATGTAGACAGCCATGTTAATAAATAATTATATTGTAATCGTCCGTACTAATTAAATAAATGTTGTAGTCGGTCGTACTGGGAATAGATAATAATAGTTTAAATAAATAATGTTTTGTCTGGGATTTAGTCCTCAGGATTAGTTAGCACTCGAGATTAGTTGGTACTTGTCAGTTGCAGACGGTTGGTGCTCTCAACCGACGCCGGTTAACTATTTATGTTGCTATATGGTTCGTAGTCGGGGAGAGTATGTTGATATGATAATGTAATACTGCAAGTACATGAATAAAGACTGCAATACTTCATATACATCTATTCTGTGAATGCTTTTACATACTCAATGATATTGTGTTTCCATTTTACTTCTATAGCATATTGAATTACCATTAGTGGAGTAAACAACATCATTGTCCATAGATGGTGATGTTAAGCAAAGAGGTACACACCAAAAAATTATCATTCATGGACAATGATGTTGGTTAGATAGGATTTTGTGGCAAATGGGTTCTTGTAGGGTTTAAAGGGGCATGGTAAGGGTATCTAGTGTCGTGGGCTTGTGTATTTTCAAAACAAACATGAGAATGTGAAATCTTACTTGACAATGAAAATGAGTCATGCATCTTTAGCTTTCAAGTAGTCACTCTAGTCAAACATTCTTATCCCAAATATTTTTTTGTCTATTTTGTTGTTCATTAACTTGTGTACATGTTGATATATAAATAATCGGTCTTGTTTAGCATAGAGCTATGTATAGAGAAGGTAAAATATTACTTGAAAGTGATGATAAAGGCATGAATCTCAAAATGGATTGTGGAGTGCTGCTATATGCTAGATGTTAGTCTTAATCCAATCTTGTTTATGTGTTATGTTGAAGGATGTAGATCATTTCAATAAATAATGTTTTGTTTGTTTGTTGACTTATCTTGTTAATCTTCGTTTCTAATCTTGGTTGGAATTGGGTAGGGCTGTTAATTGCTAGTGATTTGGTTGTTGATGGTTGTGCAACCAACAATTGTAAGTTTGGATGTTCAATTAGTAAGTGTTATGACAATTGAGGTGAATTGTTCATTGGGCCCTCCTTGTACCTAACATCTATATCAAACACTATCTATATATATGAAGTTTCTACTTATTCCATGTTCTTTGTGTGATGGCTACTTTTGATATCATTTGAATTTCTATTATTTGGTAGTGTAGAATTTAGTAGCAACATTCTATTATTGTTACCTTTGTAAACTTGGGTCAGCATTAGCGGTTTAAAAGAAATATTGGTTAATAACACCAATTGATGAAGAGTTTGGAAAGATGGCAACATAATGGGTCGGCTGATTGGAGAAGTAGTTGAAACAAACCAAGAATGAGAAGACAATATCCCAAGAGACTTTAGGCATTTATGGGATCTATTTGTCGAGAACACATTTGAGATTAACTAAAAGAAATCAAGTACCAAAAGATGCAATTTGTAACATTTTGATAGTAACAAAGAATTTGGAAACCACGTAATTGCCTACTTCGGATCCTTGCTAGGCACTACATTATACTACAAGAACTCCATGTCGAATTTCATTATGATGTATAACAACAATAAATTTTACAATGGTACAAGGAAAGATGTCTTTGTGAGGAAGAAAGATCAAAGGATTGGTGCCGAACTAGGAAGAATCAAATGCCATTGATCTCAAACAATGACAATCCATCTGATTACTAGAACAACAATAAAGAAGATAGGGTCTGCAAGAGGTGGCCTCATCTAGGAAATCAAGGACATGAGTATGGGATGTTAGTTGAAGCCAAAGAGCTGGAGTTGAAGGAAGGGTTTAGCTCGTGCTCGAACACCATACACCACCTAGAAGTGTTGAGTGGGCGAAGATTTAAAGATAATTGCCCCTTCTAGAGGAAAGAAGTGTTGATCTTGTTGATCGAGTATAGTTGGTAAGTCTAATATAGTTTGGGAATTCCATAGAAGACTTGATGGAGCCCTCCCTTTTAGAAGATGGTCTAGAATTGGAGTTGAGTTTAACATTGTTTTCGTTAATAAAGAGGAACGAGTTACATATGGAACAAATATTTTTGGGATAGAGGAATCGCTAATTGAAGGTCCATTGCTAGTGATGCCAAGGCAAGTTCAACCACTAATTGGAGGGTGTAACATTGATAGGGAACCTAAAGTTGATCAAAATAGTGTATGTATCATTGCTGAAGGCAGGGTTAAATTTAGAGACCTATTTGATAGTGTTGAGGAATATCCAACACAAACGTTCCACAGGAGGATCCTATTTGGAGGGTCACCCCAAAAAATCTCATGGGTAACCCATTTACTCCATTTCGTGAGAAGAAGTAAAAGATAATTGTCGATGGATCTAAAGATCCAATTCAACATTGTAGGACATGCATTAGCATTAGGATTGTGAATGGGTAGATAAATGAGTGATACAAGTAGAGGTACTTTCTAGCTATAATATGAGGGGCTTCTTAGGATGATGAAAGAGATAAAGGACACTAGAAAAGAAACAATAGACCATCTTTGTGGTTGGAGATGGGGTCTATGCATACAATTGGATGTCATTCAAATTGGGCAATGCTTTGATCACCTTTCATTTGATTATCTTGCACATCTTTGATATGATGGCAATAGGCAACTTCAAGGTCTTCTTGGATGATTGGTCCATTTATGGTATTCAAGATACACATATATGGGCTCTAATAAAATGTGTGTGGTATTATTGAGCAACAAAAGTGGCCTTGAATACCAACAAGTGTAGGTTTATGGTACCTCAAGGGAAGCTTCTTGACCACATTGTGTGTAAGGTTGAATTGAAGATAAACCCTATTGTTGAAATGGAGGCATTGCTAACATGATCGGGATAATGTCCTTAGGCCACACTAGCTACTATTGGCACTTCTACAAATGAGTCGTATGCTTTACATGTTTTGAGAAGTAAAAGGACCCTATTTGTTTGGTCCAATAAACAAGAACAAGATTTCAAGGAACTAAAGGTAGGTTTGATTAGTTTAAACTTTACCTATCTTTATATATCCAAATTGGAACAAGGAATATCGTGTACACTTGATGCTTCTAGTTTCACTATTGAGGCTACCTTGATGCAAGTATGAGTCCAAGGACTAGATCACCTTGTGTGTTTTGCAAGCCAACTGTTGTCTAGTTTTGGTAAGAGTTATAGTACCCATTGAATGGGAAGCCCTTAGCATGATCTATGCCATCCAAATGTTTCTACACTACCTACTTGGAACATTGTTCATATTTATTGTGGACTACCATGCATTGAAGTACCTAGTGAATAAACCCATTATCCAAGGTCAAATAAGTAGGTGGCTGATGTTTTTACAAGTGTTTACCTTTAAAATTATTGTTTGGCTAGGAAAGAGCCATGTGATAGTTGATCAATCATCTTGGATCAAGTCAAGAGAACCTCATGAGGGTGTGAATGGGGATATACTTGATGCTCGCTTATTCCAAGTCTTTTGTAAGGAAAAGATTCAAGATGTTCTCGAAGAAGCAAATGAGGGTTTGATTGGCAGCCACATGGGTCTTGATGCTACAGTAAGGAAAGTACTTCAAGCAAGCTTCTAGTGGCCAACACTATATTGTGATGCTAAAGAATGACTATTGGGATGCAACACTTGTTAGCAGATAAGGAAGCCACTAGAAAGAGACTTTATGCCTCGTTGGACTTCCAATTGTAGGAGCTCTTTGAAATTTGGGGCATAGAATTCATTGGAACATTAAAAAAAAAGTAAGGTACAACCGTGTAAGTAATAGTGGTTGCCATTGAATACTCAATGACATGGTCAAAATTTTGGGATTGGCACTATGTGACAACAATACTCAAAGTACGACAAGATTTATTTATGAACAAAACATAGACGACATTTTGTCAACCTTGCAATTTGGCTATTAACTACAAAATTTCAAATCTTTTTTTCACTTTTAAGTCCTTATTATCCACGGGCCAATGGTCAAGTAGAGGCCACAAACAAGTTATTGATTGCGGTAAACAAGGCACAAAGTTATCCAAAAGGCGTGTGGTATAGAAGGAATAGATTGGGAAGAACAACTCCCTATTGTGTTATGGGCATATCGAATGACATATAAGGTAGTATGCCAATACCCATCAATAAGCAATCCATTTTTGAGTAGGATGTAGTTGAGCAGCACACTTTCTGACCTTATGACCAGAATTGCAAATTGAATGCTTGTATGACTATGCCTTGGAAAATGTACTGCCACCATTATATCTGTAGCAAACACCATGCACATTGATCATAACCCTATCTCCTTGGAATGTGTGCTTGTAATATTGAAATAATCCCCTTAATTTTTTCCCAAAATTTAACACACAAATCAGCAACCAATCACTGATTAGCGTTAGCCCCAAATGCAAATCAGTGGAAAGTAATTCTAACCAAGAATGTTCACCAAGATCCCAATGTGGGCGAGGTGATAGCATATGGTTAGAGGATCATAAGGAATAAATTGAACTGAAATTACAATTCATCTGCTGATGCAGACATCCACAAGCAGTGGGGATTTTCCATAATTCAGTGGGTAAGATTATTATATTATTAAAGGTGGCAAGCCAGCCATTTAAATCCTCACTTCCACTTATTAACATGGGGGGAATATAGTCCACACAACCACTTATTTAGTGGGGGGAAATTTACAATTAAAGAAAAATGATTATTTAAACTCAACCACTCAATCGTGGGAGTATGAAATTTAAATTAATTGCAGCAAATAAAATAAATAGCTGTTAGTACTACTAATCAGCTTTACAATGAATTAAACAGCTGCAAATAAGAAAAATATGCTTCCAAATCAATCAATGGTTAGAGTAACACTTCCTTTAACTCTTACAATACAATAATGATATAAAAATGAAGCTCAAACCAGCATTATATCAAAAACTAACAAGTCTGATATAAATCTGCAATTCTGGAAATGAATAAATAGCAACTATAAGAACAATTAAATGCTCATAACTTCACCAAAATACCTTCGAATGGCATGAAACAACGTGCAATGAACCTCTGGAGGATAGGCGCCCATGACAAGATGAAGAAACAGCCTCAAAAGTTATCCATTAATTCATGGCACAATTCCCAATGCTCTCCAAATGGTACGACTCTTGAGAAGGGCGATTTAGCAATATAAAATCAAAGACTTGGAAATAAATTCCAATCTCTTGTGGAAGGGGTCGCCTTGGGTCTAGAAACACTTTGCAAACATACCCAGAATGATATATAAATTGCTCAAAAAGCTGTTAATAAAGAACACTTTCAGCTGTAGCAATATCAGCAACACCAAAACTGAGAATAACTCCAAAATCTTCAACAATTGAACTCCATCTGCTAGTCTGAATGAGAAGCAGCAATAAAAACCAATTAGGTGTTGTCTCTCAAACACGAAATTGATTGGAATCTAGGAGGTAAGCGTCCCTCGAAGAAATAATCACAATGTCATTTTGACAGCATAACTTTAGCAATTAACAATAGATGATTAATGCTGGAGCAAACTATCTCTTTTATAGAATTGAAAGTGACTTTTCAAATTCCATAACTCCTCCAAGAAAGGGACGCCAAAAACTCCTTTTTGAAATATTTTACTTTTCAAAATATTTAATTCTCTCTTAATATGGCATCCAAAACCCAAGGCATATTAAAACAATATAAAATATTAATTATTCCCTCCATGAGGCGTCCACCTTTTATGACCACCTTTTAAAACAACTTCAAGTCATTAAACTAGGCCAAGGGGCCCAAATATGAAATATAACATTAATGACTTAAAATAACTCATTTCTCCCTTTACACCTCAATAGCCAAATTCAACAATATTCAACTGCTCCAATTGAAATGGAAAACTTACTGAAGAGCTGCCAATTGGACCACTGCCAAAATTAGAACTTACTAAAAATAGTAAATTCTGAGAAATGCCAAAAAGCCTCCAAAGAAGGAAACCCTGATTTTACCTTAGACAAGCCTACGGATTTCTGGAAATAGGCTAAAACCAAATGAAGAGCTAATGGCCAAAATGGGGACATTACAAATATACCCAAATGGAATATTATGTAATATCTGATCAAATAATGCTCACTTGACAAATTTCAACACTTGTAATTGAATTATTTTTGTCACAAATCAGAATTACTGAAATGAATATTAGATTTCCAGAAATTAGATGTCTTGCAATAATGACATACTAATCCTCATGAACTATACACAGCAGCCCACACAATTTATTACTTCATTACACAAGAACAATTGTGAAAATTGCAAATCTCCACCAGTATGTACAGAAATAATAGCAGCAATAAATGGTGCTGAAGAAGCGGCCCAAATGCCTTCAAAGAATGGCGCTATAATAGTCACCTAGGGCTCAGAAAATAGGCACCATGGAAGCCACCAAACAATCAGAATATGGATTGTGATAGCTACCCCAAATTTGCAAGGATTGGGGCTGATGGAAGCTGCCTTAAATCAGAAATATGGCACTATGAAAGTCGCCCAAATATCCACAGAAATGGCAACTATGTGAGCTGCCACAAACAATGATTTCTGCCATGAACAAACACCATTCCAGTCTACAACTCTGTGGATCAAACACAATCTGTGGGTGGCATTGCACAAATCTGAGTTATGGTTTCCGTTCACTAAACTAGTGATGGAAATCAGGAGGTTTCCTTCCTTCAATCTCCAGTGATAGATGAACAAGATGCCCAATCTATTTGAGGGAATGCGATATAAACAAGCATCCATCCTTTTGGTTAGAAGCCTTGTTTATATAGACCCTTGGGTGCCCAATTTTTTCCTCCCAAAAGAAACCTTCTCAAATTCTCAAGTGCCTCTTCCAGTGCCCACTTAAGAGGGTTAAATAAAAGATTTGTTTTAGTGTCCACTTTCTTATAATACTTTATTAGAAAGATCCCCACTCGAGGTGTCCACTTTACAAAACACTTTAAGTGGGTCACTTTATGAAGACATAAAAAGCATAACTCTCTTAAAGGTTGTAAAATAATTTTCCCAAGCCCATAGGAATTGGGAAACAGGCTTATAGATCATTATGGAAACTTATTAGAGAAGGGGACATGACAATGTCTGCATAATTTTTTGTTTGACCTGAAATCGTAGAACTTGTTTCCATTAGACATTTGGTACTATATGGGTTGACATAGGGTTACACACTAGTTTTGAGTGTTATTTTTTTTCACTGTCATTACAAGCATCACCATTGCTGAATGACCACATTTTGTTTTCCATTACGAGTGATGCACCATATAATTCTATAGTTTTGACAACTAAATTCCTCAACATTTTGCTTTGAGTTATTAAAAGAACAATTGGGCAAGGAACAATGGCTGAAGGAGGGCATGAACCATCGAACAAATTTAGGTTTTTGATTCTATAGCTAGTTAACAAGGAACATTTATAGCATTTTTCAGAGGCATCCAAGATACAAGGACCTAAACCTTGTCAAAAAATTTGGAACAAGGAGGGCTTAACAAGTACTTTATATTCTAAGGTTTAGGCTTTTCAATAACTATGGTGGAGAAAATAAAGAAATCCTTCAAGTGTAGGCATATTGAAGCCGAAAATTTGAAGTAACTTCAATGTAACTTTTGAAATATGGTATTGTGAGGGAAGATTAATTCTAAAGCAAAATCCTACTCTAGCACCCAAGATGGTACAAGCATTGTTGATGCCTAGTAATAGTTCCAAGAAAGTAACAATGACAATGAAGAAAAAAAAAACAGTGGTCCAGTTAGCATATAAATCGTATTCATAATGTTTTGTTACTTGTGGAGCCGACTAATTTGTTAGTTAACTTGTCGGCTTTGGGTTAGTTGTTCATAGTCCATTTTAGTGGTTCCCAACAGGATGTTATAACTATAAGCAATAATTTAGAATTTAAACTAGGAAACAAATGTGAACAAAAGCTTCCTATTCTAAACTATCAAAAACCTTAGATAGAGCACAAAATGAAGTTCAAATAACTATACAAACAAAGCAAAGAGTACTATAAAACTCCATTTCTAAAGTAGATTTGCTCCAATGATTGAAATGTGGTTGCTCTTTGCTCAAAAGTTACCTATTTTGACAACATGTAGTTAACATAAGATTGAATGATGGTTTTGCATAGGATAGCGTATTAATTTATAGATTTTTGGTAGAAAGGATGGATGGTGGAGATGTGATTAGATGATCAATGGCAGAGAATGAATGGGAGGATTTTCTTAGGATTGAGGAGAGAATGAAGAGCCATGATTAAGTTTTGTTTGGAATGAAAGACTAAGATTGGATTTAATAAAAATAGTAATTTGTTGCAACCATAAGAATTTAGGGGGGAAATGCCATTAGTGGGTTCTTTATTCTTGGAAATGGTGGAGGAAAAATAGGCTAATTAAATAATAAACTTATTTAATTAATTTAGCCATGTGAGATGGAAAATGAGATAATTGAATAATAAAATTATTCAATTATGTGTAAGGGGGAAATTGTTGTAAATGGTAAAAGTTACTTAACATTAACATGAAAAAGATTACATTATATAGAAGTGCATAAAGCAATGTAGATATTAATTATCTACCTACCTATAGTTACTGTAGAAACAGTAACAGCCTAAAGCTAAAAAATAAAACATTGACCGTTAATAATACAATAATATAATATATTCTAACACCCTCCCTTAATGGTCAATCCGTCAACAACACCAAGTTGCCCCCTGTTGGCGTAAAATCTAACACCTCTGGAGTGCAGGTTTGTACGGACAGCTATGTACACTACGCAATGAGTGCTCTTCAAATTAGGAGGGGAAGCTCCCTCGTTGTGCTGGAATGCATGGAAAAGAAAAGTAAACTAAGTCCTATCTTTTCGTTCTCGGTGGAAGAGGCACAAGGTTAAGAAAACCAAGAACGTTGCAGCTAAGGATTTTCTGGTTTCGATCATTAACTTCTAACTAACTACTTTAAATCTATCCAGGTTCCTCAAGAAAACAGAGCATGAGGAAATGGAGCAGGGTTTGACTATCGGACGATAAACGAGTTTAGATTCTCTACTTGAAGGCAAGGTGGCGCATCTATCATCTCAATCTAAACAAGCTTATTGGGCACAAACAGATTTAAGAATTTACCATGACAATCTTATGAAACCCTATGTGGCATAACACTTGATCAAAATGGTAAAGACTTCACAAGACAGCTTTATCACCACAATCTCACGAAACCCTATGTGGCATAACCCTTGATTATAATGATAAAGATTCACAAAAAAGATTTATCACCGTAACTTCTCGAAACCCTATGTGGCATAACGATTGATCACAATGGTAAATATACATAAAACAGATTTATCATCTCAATCTCTTGAAACCCTATGTGGCATAACAATTGACTTTAATGATAAATATGCACAAAACAGATTTATCATCACAATCTCATGAAACCCTATGTGGCATAACACTTGATTGAAATGATAAAAGATTCACAAGACAGAAAGAATCCACCATTACAATTGCATGAAACCCTATGTGGCATAACCTTTAATTGTAATAGCGAAGACACATGAACAAATACCAAAAAGAGCAATATTGAGGGCAAGGTAGGCGCAGCATGTATTTCTCTCTCAAGCAAAAGTTAATTACAAATGAGCAAAAGCTCTTATTTATATACATCAAGGTGTAGGTAACCCTAAAATCACTTTGAGTTCACTACAGTTCTTGCACTGCATGCAAGTCATGCGCCTAACCCTAATGAAGTAAACTATACATTAAGCGGCAAGTTACCATCAGTTTAAGCGGTACAAATAACCTAATTGGACAATGTGCAAGCATGCGCGTCCTTATTTAAAGCAAAGTTAGCGGCCACTACCTTGATTAACGGAAACCCTAACCCTAACTCCTGTGTTGATAATTCCGAGGATGAGATAAGCATGTGTTAAGTCAGCAAGTGAACTGAAGACTGGAAGTCAAGTTAACTGCTGCTCAGGACTCAACCCTAGAAATTAACTGCAGGTTCCAACTGGCAGATCACTCCATGTCAACTCGGTCTAACACTTCGACCAAGAACTCATCAATTTCTCTGTCATCTAGCACTTTGATACTGTCTAAAGCAATAATCTGTCTCTTCAATTCTTCGTCGCCCTCTTTTACTGTATGCATGCTATCTTTAACATCTTCAGCCACCTTCTTGAAACTAGCTGAAATTACTGAAAATGTGATTAGAACCTCCATCAAGATATCACAAACATGCTTCTGAAACTCAGTTTGTACAACCTCGAGATCAGCGTAGGTACCATTTTCACGAAGATAATGGCACAGGATCTGAATGACTTTGGCAGCTCCGTAAATGAAGTGATCTCTGTTTCTTTTGCAACTTAACGCTTCATTGTCAACTGCTCTGATGAAAACCTAAATTAAGACCGATTTGGTCTTGAATTCAGTCTAGTTGAACTGCTTTCTGAAAAACTTGCCCGTTGACTGTGAACATGGCTATATTCTGACAACTTTCTCTGGAAAGCTAAAATGGCTCCTGGTGAGGCTAAAAATAACCTGTCGGAGGATAATTTTCACCAAAAATTTTGAGACATGGGTTTTGTCTGAAAAATGATTCCAAGACAACCCACAACGTCAGAATTGTGAAAAAACGTCGTTTAGCTTGACATGCAAAGATTCTTTAGTCAAGAACTGCAGGGGTTTTAGAGCTTTCTGGGGCAATTTTTCTTGAGAAAATCTGAAACATGGGTTTTATGCACAACGGAATTCTAAACAAACCCATATGATGAGATTTTCAAAAAGACGTGATTTTGGCCCACATGCAAAGAAATTATCGGAAAAAAGCACAGAGCTTCAGAATGAAGGCTACGGGGCAATTTTCTTGAAAAAATCTAAGACGTGGGTTTTGCTGCAGATGCTGAAATATGCGAACCCAGATGATCAGATTCTGAATATATGTTGAATTTCTTTGACATGCGAAGAAAGTACCTAAGGTGAGAAATAGAAGAAATAAGATAGAAGATAGAAAGTTTTGCTTGTCTTCTAAAAAATCTGCAAATCTCTTCTTTGAAACTTGATAAAACCTGCATGCAAAGTGAAAATAAAGTCTAGAATTGACTTCCTCTGAACAATCTGAACTCGTTGCTTCGAAGAACGCTGAAATCGGACACCTGTAGCACCTTCAGCTTGCTGGTCGCTCAAGAAGAATATGAGCTTCAGAGCAAAAGATGATGAAATAATGGACGCCATTGCTGAAATGAATAGACTTTTATTAATGAAATTCGTACAAAGCATGAAATCCTTGAAAAATGGCGCTTGGCTTCTTATTGGACCCCATCTTAGTTAACTGAAACTCAGATATGCTAAATAAATAGCCATGCATTAGGGTTTCCCTTTCGACACTTCAGTTAACTACTCTATGCGAGTTTGACTTCAGTTAATCATCTTCATTGAATTCGCCATCCTTCAAACTTGCTTTGGATTCACCAAATTGAACTAAGGCGACCCTTTTGATAACTTCAGTTAACAATCTTGATTGAAATGAAAAATTCGCCATCTTCATGCAATAAACAATCTAAAAATAGCGACCCTTTTCAATCTTCAGTTGGCCTTCAAGAATGCGCCAACTTCACATGCTTTAATCAATAAAATTTAAATATAGCAACCCTTTTGGAACTAAAGTTGCCATTCCCTTGAAAAGTGCGTAGTTTCATCAATTCATGCTTCACTTCTCAAACACTAAATATAGCGACCCTTTTCATGAGTGAAGTTATCAACTTCAAATTCGCCATACTCCACTAAAAATGCTTCATGCTTCACAAAATAATGCTTCATGCTTCAATTCGTCCCTTTTGAACTTCAGTTGACATTTAATGAAGCATCATCTTCACTAAAATCTTCACAATTTCAACCAAAAACGCCATGCATGCAAACTTCAGTTGACATTCAGTAATAATCTTCAGTTAAGTTAACATGCAATCAAGTTAACTCAACATGCAAGGTAGTTAATTAACATGCAAAATAGTTCACTCGACATGCGAACTGAAAGATCACTCAACATGCCAATATACGAACTGAAGATGACAACCCAGAAATCGTTCAGTCTAACTGCAGTCAGAACTCCAGTTAAGGCGTCCATTCAACTCACTTTCGAAAATTCAACTTTGAACTCGTAAGGCGAATTCCAGACTTAGCCAAATTTCATGAAAATTTAAGCTAAAACCTCTGTCGGGACCTCTGTTCATCCTCTGACACTGATTAACTGACTTCTCCGACTGGCTGGCTGACAGGTGCATTGCGAAGCTGAGTAAAAACTGATCGAAAGATATCTTGAGACTGGAAACCATAAAATTGACCTCTGAAGGCTCAAAAATCCAAGCGCCTTTTTCAAAAGCTGCGCTTTTCCTCAGACTTAGTCAAATTTTGACTTCTGCATTTCGTACGAAGGGAAAAATAAATCCTTCATAACCACATTTTAGCAACTTCGGAGGCGGATCAAGTTCATGCGTAGTTGACATCATTCTGCATAACAACTGTAAAGGTACATTTCCCAAGAAAACAACGTCTAAAGGGTGAAAAACAAGGGCGCCTTTTTGAAAAGTTGCTCTTTTTCCTCCAGACTTAGCCATTTCCGGAAATGACAAAAATAATATAAAAACTCCCACTGCAAGCTGCTGAGACATCTTCTGATCTGACGGAGACAGGCAACGGAAAGCTGAAAGTAACACGGACACATTGAATATCTAAAATCATCAGAAAGAAAGCATTGAGAGCACCCGAAAAGCTTAGAGCACTTCTCAAAATATGCTCTTTGCTTTTTCGCTGACAGTACTGACTAGATTTATTACACGTTCATTCTGGGGTTAAATTGCTTGACAACTCGATTCCTGCAGCTGGTCGTCGCGAAACTCGAGCGAATATGGATAAACATCTGGGTGGCATTTTAGCCAAAACCTTCATTGCACACCTCAAGCGGATGGGCGCCTTTTTTGAAAAGGCGTGCTTTTCTCTCCGATGTTAATAATTCTAAGCTTCATATAGATTACCTTGTTGTATCTTCCGTAACTTATAAAAGCAGTCAAAATCGTGGGCTTGATAGCTCATGCGGTGACGCGATCTTGGGACAAATGATATGCTGGGTGACAAACCCTAAAAAGCAGGATCACGGGTCCCTAAAAGGGTGAGCATTTGAGGTAACTTCCTTATCCGAGGAGACGGAAAATTTGATGATTTTCCTTGATTTTCATTTTCTTAAATCTCTTCAATGACAGACTGACATGACACTGACACCAACTCCATATTTAAAAGCCCCAAAAACGACCATTTGACAACACTTTAACATGATTAAGACTCAATTAAGCAAAATGCCTTGGTGAAGCAAAAATTTTGGTTTTGGGTACAACACCCCAGATTTTACAAACTTATCCGGGCTCGAGACTTGGTGAGAATATCTTGCCTGGTTGATCCATTTGTTGGAACATCTGTAGGTTGAATTGATCAAATCTTCTACTAGGCGAATGTAGTGACAATGAAGCTCAACATGCTTGTGCGTTCATGGAAGATTGGATTTTTGGCCGGTTTGAGCACCTTGATTATCGATTGTACAAGGGAGAAGGTCCTGCTTGTGACATGTGCATGTCAAGAAAGCATCCTACGAAGCCAAATTGCCTCACATGTTGCTTTAACGGTTCCTCGATACTCTGCTTCAGTCGAGGAAAGAGCCACTGCCTGTTGCTTCTTGCTGGTCCATGTTACAACACTTGTACCCAAACTGAATACATACCCAGAAGTAGATTTTCTATCATCCACTGAACCTGCCCAATCTGAGTCTGTGTAACCAATCAGCTTTGGATCCTTGCATCTACCATACAGAATGCCATAGTCTGAAGTGCCCTGAACATATCTCAGCACCCGCTTCGCTGCAATCCAATGATCAGCTTTTAGAGTTGTCATGAAGCGAGAAATGTAGCTCACTGCAAAACTGATGTCAGGTCTAGTGGCAGTGAGATAGATGAGACTGCCCATTAGTTGCGTGAAGGTCGTTTCATCGACCGGAGGTGAACCAGAGTTGGCTGACAACTTTAGCCCCTTCTCCATAGGTGTGGAGGCAGGTTTGAAATCCTGCATCTGGAATTTGGCAAGCAAACTTCTGGCATATTTTGACTAAGAGATAAAGATGCTATCAGCGGTTAGCCAAACTTCAATACCCAAACAATAATGGACAAGCCCTAGATTTGTCATGTCAAAAACTTGATACAAATCTTGTTTGATTGCCGCAATCAAATGTGCTGAACTACCAGTAATGATCAAATCGTCAACATAGACAACAAGAAATAGAATATCATCACCAGAGTGTTTGACATACAGATTAGTGTCAGAAGGTTGCGCTGAAAACCATGATCAACCAAGTACTGATCAATCTTGATATACCATGCACGAGGAGTTTGTTTCAGTCCATAGAGTGCTTTCACGAGCCTACACACCTGATGTTCTTTGCCGACAACTTTGAAACCAGGAGGCTGCGTCATGTAGACTTCTTCCTGCAAATCACCGTTGAGGAAGGCACTCTTGACGTCCATCTGATGAACTGTCCAACCAAGTTGGGCTGCAATAGCGAGAAGAAGACGAATTGTGCTCATCTTGGCAGTAGAAGCAAAAGTCTCCTCGTAGTCAATGCCCTCCTGCTGTGTGAATCCTCGAGCAACCAATCTGGCCTTGTACTTATCCAAAGTACCATCTGCATGATACTTGACCTTGTAAACCCATTTGCAGTTGATAGGTTTCTTCCCAGGAGGAAGATCAGAAAGAACCCAGGTGTGATTTTTCAGAAGACTATGATATTCTGTCTACATAGCCTGTTCCCACTCTGGAATTCCTTTAGCCTTTGAATATGTATGAGGCTCGTAGATGCTGTGGATGTTGGCCATAAGAGCGGAGTTGACTGTGTGTTGCTGCTTGCTCTTACTACAAGTTGATCTACCCTCAATGAGTTCATCATCATGAAGATCGCCAATTGTCTTGGCCCACCACTTAGGCCGACGAGTAGAAGTACCAACATTTGGAATAGGAGTAATAGCATCTCCTGGGATATCTGGAACAAAGTCATCTAGATGTAAGTCTTGAGGAAAGTCAGGTGGTGCGAGATCATGATCAGTAGACTCCTCATCTTCAGAGTCAGAATGCTCTGAAGCCCTCCCATCAGGGGAACCAAGAGGAAGACGAACACCCTCATCAGGAACCTTCATAGGCTGATCCGCAGGACTAGTGGTAGGAACAAATGGACTAGTAGTCTCATCAATCACAACATCACGGCTGAATATGAGACGATCCGTCTCCACATCAACCAACCTGTAGGCTTTGTGATTGTCGCTGTAGCCAGTAAACATAAGTGTCTGGCTCTTGGAGTCCAACTTGGCACGTTTGGCATCTGGAATCCATACATGAGCGGTAGAACCGAAGACTTTCAGATGGCCCACCTTAGGCTTACATCCTGACCAGGCTTCTTCAGGAGTCATCGTCTTAACGGCTTGTGTAGGTGACTGATTCAGAAGGTAGACTGTAGTGTAGACTGCTTCAGCCCAGTATTTCTTAGGTACATTTCTGTACTCGAGCATAGAACGAGCCATTTCAGTAATGGTGCGATTCTACGTTCAACAACACCATTCTGCTGAGGGGTGTAGGGTGTGGTAAGTTGGCGCTTAATGCTATGTGTAGCACAAAAAGAAGAGAAGTCAGTTGAACAAAACTCCCCCCCATTATCTGACCTTAGAGTAACAATCTGAGAACCCGATTCTTTCTCAACTAAGGCTTTAAACTGCTGAAAGGTGCTAAACACATCTGATTTATGTTTTAGAAAATACACCCACATTTTCCGACTGAAATCATCAACAAACAATAAAAAATACCTGGACCTAGTAACAGAAGGAGTGTTCATCGGTCCACATACATTAGCGTGAACCAGTTGAAGTACCTTGGAGGCTCGCCAAGAGTCACCATCTGAGAATGGTGTCCGATGTTGCTTGCCAGCTTGACAGGCTTCACAAACTCCATGATTTTGAGTTTGAATCTTAGGTAGACCAGCAACAAGACCCTCTCAAGATAATTGAGAGAGGTAGTGCACATTCAAGTGCCCATAATGCTGATGCCAAAGTTTGTCGATGGTTGTACATCGGGCAGCCAAAGCGTGCTCTTGAGAATCACCAGAATTAGCAAGTCTATACAGACCATGATCCTCAAGTCCCATAGCTATTGTAGTACGAGTCTCCCGATCAACGATGCTGTAAGTGGACGAGCTGAAAACAACATCCAACTAGGGAGAATGCCTCATGATTTGACTGATTGAGAGGAGATTATGTTCCATGCCTGGAACATAGTAGACATCGAGAAAGAGTAAATTTCTTCCTCTCGAGTGAATCTGGACAGTGCCCTTACCAGCAACTGTGTACTTTTCACCTCCTCCAAAAATGACTGAATCAGAGAAGGGTTCGAGCTTTGTAAACCAATCCCGACGATGAGTAAAATGCTACGATGACCCTGAATCGATATACCAAGTAGAAGAATGTACCAGATCTGTAGTTCTCTTGGCCATAAACGCATAGAATGCAGACTCTTTTTGCTCAGTGTGCTCGGCGACATGTGCCTTCTGTTGAGATCCTCCCAACTTCTTTTGTTCAGAAGCCAACCGAGTGCGACAATCAACCTTAATGTGACTGTATTTGTGGCAAAAATTGCACTGAACATTCTTCTTCTTCTTGCTGTCCTGAGAAGAACCAGAGCCCTTCGGCTGAGAAGATTGAGCCTTCCCTTTGTTCTTAGCAGAAGATTTGGTAGAGAACGCTTGTTCTGTGGAGGACAAACTGGTACTGCTTCCAAACTGCTGTCTCCAACGATCCTGTTGTAGAAGCTTGTTACACAAGTCTGAAAACTTCAAGTCAACATTTGTTGAAGTAATATTGAGCGTCTCAATGAAATGCTCGTAAGACTTTGGCAAACTCTTCTGAGTGATGACGACCATGTCTTCTTCCTCCATCTTTTGACCAATGGCTTCTAGCTGGTCGCGAATCTCCTTGATCTTGGTTAGATGCTCTTGGAGAGTGGTGTTCTTCTTGTCCATCATTATCGAAAAGAGGATGTTCTTAAGAAAGAACACACGACTCTTATCTGACGTTTCATGGAGATCCTTCAGTGTCGTCCAGACTTCAGCAACTGTTTTGCCTGACGGCACTTGTGGCAACTGGTCGTCAGTGACTGAAAGCTTGATGAGCATGACGGCTTCTCGGTTGTGTTCATCCCATTTACCCTGATCCTTTCCGGCTACAGTGGGTCAAGTTGAGGTCCCCAAGACGACTTGATCAAGACAATGATATTCAAAGATCGTCAACATGTGCTGCTTCTAGGTGTTGTAATTCTTCCCATTGAATTTCTGGCTGCTCTCGAGCATTATATTCGTCAGAGATGCCATCACATACCCTAAGGTCAAACTGGTGAAGGCAAAATAATGCGCAGAAAACAGAAATATAGAAATCCGAGCACGGATTTTGAGGTTTTATTGAAAAACCCAGAAAAGATAAATAAAAACCCAGAAGATTTAAGGAATACCCAAAAAATTTTGACAACACAAATTTTGAGGCACGAAAAACGAGGTACCCAGAAAAAATGGATGATGACCTAGTTGAGATCTTGGAAAAATTAGAAGGAATCTGCGATCAGGAAAAATTTTTGACTTCAAATGGAGGGTCAAAACCCTAGTCAAAGGTACGGAACCCTAGGCGGCCATGAGAGCTGCATAAATTGCAGAAAATTCGCGTGTCAGCCAAGATGCCCGCAAAATACCAGAAAATCACGTCTAAAACAGATAAGAGGCGGATTTTTCTTTTTGCACACACAAATCGCGTTCAGGGAGCGAGGTCAGAAAAGCGTCCAAGACAAGAAGAAATTGCGAGCCCAAAAGACAGGAAAAAAGTGGAAAAAGAATCGCGCCCAAAAAAACGTGTTTTTATCAGATACACCCAGAAAACACGCGGGTTCTTGAATGCAGAGTTCTGTATGGTCAAAAGAAAGATGCCTAAACAAAGGTTGCGCGGCCAGCAGAAGACAAAAGATCACGCCCAGCTGAAAAACGCGTTTTGTAACTGAGAAATCGCGCGCCCAGGAATGACGAAAAAATTGCGTCCAAATGCAAGAAATAACCGTAGGTTTGAACGCCAGAAACAAAGAAAACGACAATCAGCAAGAACGAAATCCGTGGCAAAAGATCTCACGCGAAAAGAACGCGGATTACAGACTAGAAGAGAACCACGAATTTTAGCCACGAAAAAATTGCAGGAAACCCGCACATTGAAAAATTCGAATTATGACCTAGGGCAAGCCCACAAATTTTTTAGGGTTTTTTTTTTTGTGTTTACTGCTTTGATACCATGTAAATGGTAAAAGTTACTTAACATTAACATGAAAAAGATTACATTATATAGAATTGCATAAAGCACTGTAGATATTAATTATCTACCTACCTATAGTTACTGTAGAAACAATAACAGCCTAAAGCTTAAAAATAAAACATTGACCATTAATAATACAAGAATATAATATATTCTAACAATTGTAAATTTTAATGATCAGATTTAATGCACAGAAAATTAATTCAAAATCAGACAATAACACAGCAGATACCTTGGGAAAACCCTCCTCTTGAGGGAGAAAAGACCCAGCAACAAAGATCTCTTTTATATATATAAATAGTGGCAACAATTCTCTTTACAATGAGGCCAATCACAAGGCCAATCTTCAGCACCAACTTTAGATGCAAAACAGATAATAATCTGCCCTTCCTTGAAACTAAATCTGCACTTAGAGAAATTCGCAATCTGCACTTGGAGAAAATTCGCACTTGAATGAAGGAGAAAATCGAACTTGCTTGATGATTGAAAGGATGGAAATGACCTTGTATAAATACACAATGAGAGAGAGGTCGCACCTCTTCATGTACAGGGTTGGCCCAAAATAGAGAAATATAATTACAATTAAAATATGTAATTTACAAGGAAGGTCGGCCCTTTTAAAAATTACATTGTTGCCAAGTGAAGCGCCCCTTCATATTAAATATCAAATACAAATAAATAGCCGATAGGCTATATTAATTTATGTCTTCACTTGTGGCTGGAAGGATGAACCCGAAGCTGCCATAACATTAACATAAATGACTAATTAGGTGTGGGATACATTAGATGAGCTATATTAACTAAATAAATGAATCATTTAGTTAATTTTGAGTAAGGTTGTATAGGGACAAATTTACGTGTCTACAATAACTAATAATGGTTGGCTCTCTTTATATTGATAATCATAAACAAGGAAACTATTTCATCTTGGCATGGTCTTTCTTGATCTACCTCTTTGTAAGTAAACTCTACTTGAATACAGATTCTATTGTGTTATATTCCATTACTCTATTTGGTATGCACTATTCATTTCTATCATTGTATGCAATTGACACTTTAGCTAGATAATAGCAAACATTGGCACCTTTGCTTATATGAAGTTGGTTGAGATTCATAAAGAATTAGTATTAGTCAATACATATTGACAACTACATTGGAGATTGACAAAATTAATGTCATTAAGCCCAAACAAAGGTGAAAGAAGATGAGAGTGAAGTCAAGGGGGGAATGTGAAATCAAACAACCCCTTTGACCAGTGGAATAACAAGATCAAAGGAGGCTATGGGAAGTAGTCAATTCTAAAAATTCATCACTCTAAATTTGGAATTGAAGTCCAAGTTGAAGTCATAGTTGTGAATGAAGGGATTCATACATCCAACCAACTTTGGAGAAACAACTTAAGGACTAATGGGTCGAAGTTCCCAGGCAACTTACTATTCTTGAAGAAGGTTGTGTTGATCTCATAAGTGAAATTCAGTCAAATGATTCAACAAAGCCTCCTCTATACAAGGAAAGTCATTGTGTTGAGACAAAACTTGAAGTCTTCATAAATAGAGAGAGGGAAGCATATGAAAACAATCTTTGTGGTGTCAAAGAGTTGTTGATCGAAGAAGAAATTGAACTAGAAACACCAAGGCAAAGGATTGGATTGGACAAAATAAACCTTGAGAGAGCTACTAGTGTATAAATTGCCCAAGTCTCTAGAAGAATTGAGGATTATTGGAGAGTGTTAGGAGAGCAATGGAACATCCAAATTAGAGCTTCCTAAGGAGAAGGTTGTATTCATTAAATTTGCACCAAGGACAAGCAATAATGACTCCACTAGCTAGCCCAAGTGTAGAAAGGTAAAAGCTACCTATGTTCACAAGTGATGGATTCAATGATTCTTTGAGGTAATGTAAAACTTGTGAAACCGTTTGGGTAGCAAATGGGTAGAATTCAAAACTTATTGGCTACAATCATTTCTAGCTACCTAGAGAGGAGAATCAATTAATTGGTACACAAAGATTGATCTAACTAGTTAGGATACTTGGGAGAAGCTATGGAAGGCCTTTGAGGAAGAATTTAGATTGCTTCAGGATGAAAATGAAATTGTAGAAGAAATATACAACACTTGACAAGGACAACATGAGACTACAAGATCTTACAGTTGTAGGTTCAAGGAATTATTGGTAAAATTGGAGAAGGAACTAGCCACGGATTTAAAAAAAGATGATTCATTAAAGGCCTCATTCCTTCATTATGAGAAAAATGAAAGTATTACCACCTTCACTGTATACAAAAGTGTACAATAGAGCTATGGAATAGAAAGTGTGGAGACGTCTTCACACTCAATTTTTTTTGGATGAAGATGGTGACTTGGATGTAAGCAGTGATAGTGAACTAAGATTAGTTCAAGTATTATGAAGAGATATGTTTCCTTCATGATGGAGGAATTAAAAGCAAACAAAAAACCTCAACATTTAGGGTATATGAATTGTAGAACAAATGACCACACCAAAGCAAATTGCTTGAAAAAGATGTTTTGTAAGATTTGCTAAATGATAGGCACTTAATTAAGGATTGCCAATACAATTTGAAAAATAAAAGTATGCAAGTACCTTTTACCTAGGGAGATTAGTTTACCTTGCTAACTACACCTCTAAAGCCACAAAACAATAAAGATGCACCTCTAGTGACTATTGTAATCAAAGGACTAATAATGGTTATGGACACCAAAATAATAATGGGGCAGGTTGGGGTGGAATACAATATTACTCCAAGAGTCACCCTATTTTACAATGTCAAGAGTGCAGCGAATGGGGCCACTTTGCAAGGGACTGCCCAAGAAGTTAGGCCAATATAAGACTACTTTGTAGATGGTGTAGACCTAGTGATCATGATGACACTGGATGTCTAAGACAACAATTGAGTGTAACCATCAACATGATCAATGCGAAACAACATGAAGTATTGGTGGTAACATGAGCCCAAGCAAGGCTGCTTACCCAAACACCTACATGGAAAAGGAAAGGCTTTCTGAAGCACACACAAAAGTGAAGCATGTTATGGAAAATGAAGATTGCCCCTCAAATGAAGATACATGTATGGTAACAAACTGACTAAAGTTGAATAAAACTATTGCAAGGCAAGTACTTCAAATCATTACCAATTGAAGTAGTGGTTGCAAAGTATTCTTGGACTTAGGAATGCTATAGCAAATACTACACCTAATAGGGATTAGAGAATGCATTATTTTGCTAGTTCAAAATCTAGAAGTGGAATAATGAGGACCCAATTATCAAACCTCTATTGTTAAGAGATGGTGATTGATTCCATGCTTTTTATGGTGGATTTGGCAAGGAGACCAACAATGGTACATATAAAGATTCTCATTAAGAACCTGATAAATATAATTATTTATAGTTGGTTTGATGTGCATATATTTCCAGAAAATACTTGGTGAAGTCTCCACAAGTTGACTGTTTAGTTGCTAACTTTTTAGTGGGTAGGAGCAAACCAACAAGGAATACAAGTGCATAGAGTTCTCATCACACAAAAGGTACTAATTGGAACTCAAACATTTCTATTAAACTTCATTGCCATTTGAATTTGTAAGAAGGAATATGATGCATTATTGGTTGGGGTTGGTTGGTAGCAACCAAAGGTGGCCATAATTGGAAAAGAAACATACTCTTCTTTGAAAATAAAGGTAAAAAATATATGAATCAGGTAGTGAATGATCAAGCAATTTCCTCAAATTCATTAGATTGTAACTCCAAAGAAGAGTGGACAAAGAAGTATGATCGAGGCCCCATGGAATTGAACATTGAAGCAATCTTGGGATTACAACCATGATTTGAAGATGAGGCAAATTCCCTTAGTGGTCCATTCCATTGGCAAATGGAGAAATATGTCGTATTTCCACATAATTGCAATTTTATTGAAACTATGGAGATTGATGAAGAATGATTTGGTACAGCTAAAAAAATTGGATGGTACTGTTGGATAGTTTGTATCATTTCTTTAAGTGATCAAGTGGCCGATCATCAAGTAAAGTTGGAGTATATTGCTACACAAGAACAAATTGCATAAATTTTCACCAAGCGACTTCCAAAAGAGACTTTCGAGTACTTAAGACAAAAATTGGGAGTGATATCACTCTCATCCAGTCACTAGATCATTGTTCTATCTTTCAATCCCCAAAAGCCTTTACCATTGATGTCAAAGGAGGAGTAGAGTAAGGGGGAGTATTTCAGTTAGGGGGAGAAGTATGTTCTTGTTGTATTTACAGATTATTTCTTTATAGGGTTGCCATCAATGACAAAGGGGGAGATTGTTGGAAATTATTGTCATTGATGTCAAAGGAATTCAAAGGCCAATGGAAATTGGTATTAGAGTGGCTTCCTTCGGAGATAGCCTAATCGCTAGAAGGAAGATCTAAAGAGCATATATGGGCGGTCAAGAAGTATCTAGATTCTCTTCAAACAAGGCACCATTGTTTGATGGAACAAATTATGTCTTTTGGAGCATAAGGATCAAAACCTATTTTAATGCCCTAGGGTTTGATATTTGGCAATCGGTGGAAAATGGCTATATAGCCCCTGTGACTTCCCCAACGGATCAGGCAAGAAAGAGGGAAAGTGAAAACAATGCGAAAGCCATGAATGTGATGTGTGGATTATTCGAATTAGAGTTTGTAAAAGTAATGCATTGCAAATTAGTTAAGGACATCTGGGATAAGTTGAAGAACATCTACAAAGGAGATAATAAAGTAAAAAAGGCAAAGCTTCAAACTCATAGGAGACAATTCGAAAGCCTTAAGATGAAAGAAGAAGAAAATATAGCCTCCTAGTTGCTTCATATTGATGAGATTGTGAACACAATAAAAGGTCTTCCAGTTGAAGAAGCCATGATTGTGCAAAAGGTACTAAGGACTTTACCTCTAATATTTGATTCCAAGGTTTCGACAATTGAAGAAATGAGATATGTAGACAAATTAATAAAGGATGAGTTGCACGGGATTCTTATTGCCTATAAAATGAGGAGTGAAGAAAAACCATCTAAAAGGGAGGCAGCCTTCAAAGCATCAAAGAAGGGAAAAAGTAAAGTATATGAATCAAGTGATAGCTCAAACAATGAAACAGATGAAGAAGAAGCTCACTTCAATGAGAAAGATAAATAAAGGATCCAGGAAGTGCCAAGTTAAGTTACCATTTATATGTATTAATTGTGGTAGAATAGGTCATTTTACTTCTAAGTGTCTGTAGGGTAAGAGTGAAGGCAGTGATGATGAAGAGGATCACTACATGAAGAAAGGAAGATGTCAACAAAAGAAGGTGTTCCTCAAAATGAGGAAATTTGTAAAGAAGAGGAAATAGAGGAAGAAATTGAGTGCTCTTCAGGTATGAGTGTGAAGGATGTCATTCATGGTTCGAAGGTTTATCATCCAAGACAAGAAGCTATGAATATGATCGATTTTGTGGGCGTAGTCGAACTACCAAAAATAGACTTGATTGATGAAGGTATGAGAGAGAATGTTGAAGTTGTCAATTTTATTTATCTAGAGTCAATTAGTATAGTACATATCCTGACGAATGTTATAAAGGACTTTATCCATATTGCATAAATCAACAAGTTCCATGTATTGAGGAATTAAAATGTAAGCCAACAATGATGGGTGCCACAACAAAAAAATATAAGTAAAGGAAAAGGGATTTTACAATAGATCAAGAAAAGTAAAATATATAACCTTGTTGAATTGTCCTCTACTCCCCATATACTCTAACAAGTATTCTACAATGCCAAACGAGGAGTGTAGGTAATTGTAGTATGACCTCATATTCACATTGTACATTCAACTGTCAGTATTGTGTAATGTCCCCGTTTTTGGAGGTAATTTGATTTAATTAATTTAATTAATTAAGTTGTCCAAAATAATGATTTTCAAGAGGATGACTAATTAGTTACTTTAATTAAATCATTAAGTGGTATTAAGTTAATTAATTATAAGGTTATCAAATAAAATTAAAATTAAAAGGTGACCTTATATTTAATTAATTTAATAAAGTGACTTGATTTTAAAATATATTATAAAGTCACTTAAATAAAATAAAAGAATATTCTAGAAACTTTTGGAGAAATTGGGGAAAAAGAATAAATAGACATCTTGGGCTTCATTCTCAGCAGGCAGATTTGATGTTGTTGTTGTTGTTGCATCTTGTGGAGCCTAGGGTTTCTGTAGATTACTTTATTGTCATAGGAAACGAAAACTTCCTATTGATAGCAATTTTGAGTGTGTGAAATATCACTTGAATTATTGCAGCTAGGAGAAAGTTACTTCAAACTTTCTATTCGTGCTTCATTGTTAAAAACATCTGAGTACAATAGCAGATGTATTATTGTACTTGACTTGCAACAGCTGATGTATTGTTGCATTTGATTCAACAACTGATGTATTGTTGAGATTGTTTATTTTATTGAGCAAAATTCGTGGCCAAGGGCCAATTTTGGATGTAATTCGATTGGAGCTTTATTGAAGTCATTTATGTGGTTAGAACTCTTCCAATTTTGTAATTAGTTCGATTAGAGTTTGGAGCAAATTTGAAGAGCACAAAGATATACTGAGAGGGGGGGGGGTGTGAATCAGTATATCAACTAACTTTTTCCCTCTCAACTCTTATCAACTTCAAACTCTAATACAAATCAACTATGCAAGAATATCTCAATATGAACAAGTTGACACCAAGATTTTACGTGGAAACCCTTACGGGAGAAAACCACGGTACAAACAATGTACTTTATGAATTATATAAACTTTTACAATGAATGTAGGCACCAACCTACAAAGAGCACCAACCCTTAATCTTGATTTAGTAGGCACCAACCTACAAGGAGTTTCAACCCCTAATGCTGATTTAGTAGGCACCAACCTACAAGGTGCACCAACCCCTACTTGCCAAGCACCTACTTAGCAAAGATTATAATTTGAATGATAATGTTCCACCTTCAATTGTTGCTTCCTCAATAGGTGATGGACAATACAACCAATCTTCTTCTTCTCTTTGCCTTTCTTGCAAGATATAGCATATGATGAATTCACTTTTATCTTTCACACACAAATCTGCAATCACTGCTATTCATAAGACTGTCATAAATTCTTTTTTCATAAATTTGCTCTTCTTACAAGTCTGTCATAATCTTCTCTAAAGATATATTCAATTCACTTTTATCTGCTCCACTTCACAATTCTGCCTTTTTAACTTTTCTCACGCGCTGTATGTATATTTCAGAATAAGTCTGAAATATACTTCATTAAACTCTACCTTTCACTGTATTTTTGAAGATATATCCTTTAATCCATACTCTAACATACACAGCACTTGCGTTTTATGATATTGCAGTTATTCCATGCATTACTCAGCACTCTCTAATCTTCAGATGGTATTCATTTTTTTTTCACACACACATACAACATGTGGTTTAATGATTTAATCTTTTTCACACACAGCCACACATTTCTCTACACCTGCTTGTGATTTTGATGATATAATCTTTATACTCACACAACACTCTCTACAAACCCCACTTCCAGTCTTCAGATAATATACATTATTATCCACACTCTCTCAGCACACTCTTCATTCGATTTTATATCTTCATAATCATCTTGAAAAGATGTGACTTCTCTTAAGAGACACCTCTTCTTAACATAATTACCTTCTCATAATAAAGAATAGTTTTCTTTAGAATAATCGTTGCTCCTTTTATTATAACCATTGCCTTTATAGATGCTTGATTAACTTTAATTTAATTTGTCTTCTTTAAAAGTCGCGTCCTTTGAAAATCTGAAGCATGTGAGTTAATCGAATCAACATATTAAGAAATCGCTGCCTTTCATTACAAGGTTTTTGTCTTATATGAAATCATACTCTTTCAAAAGTAAATCGTATCGCATCACATTGTGTATTATTAACAAACTTTTGTCCTTTATATGGAGATTGCACCAAGACAATTTTGTCTCATTATGATTTGTCTTTTCTTCATTTGTCTTATTTGATTCTGTTTTTTCCTTATAACTTATATTGCTGCTTTTATATTAGACAAATCTTGTCTTATTTATTTCTTGTCTTATTCAAGAAAAACGTATCATTCCAAGAAGCGTATCCTTTCAAAGCTGAAGTGCTGCCTCTTAAAGACTTTGTCTTTTCTGACGTGTCTTTTTCTTTTTTGTCTTTTTTTTTTTTAATTTTGTCTTTATTCAACTTTTTCATTTCATCTTTTTATTTAGTAAATCTTCATAGATTTAAATCGTGTCATTTCAGTTTTGACATGATTTAAATTGTTTAGTTTATCACTGTCCCTTCATGAAGAGGCTCGGCATTTTCAAATATGATTTGCTTCTTCATTTGTTTGTCTTTTGCTAATCAGATCTGAATAATGAGTTCATAAAATAATCTTTCTTAAAGATAATCTGGAGTTTATCACAAATATGATTTGCTTCTTCATTTGTTTGTCTTTTGCTAATCAGATCTGAATAATGAGTCTTCATAAAATAATCTTTCTTAAAGATAATCTGGAGTTTATCTCTTTAACAATTTCTTACCTTCTTAATATAGATTGCCCCTTTGATGATTATGAGACTTCTAGATTAACAAGCTCTATTGTATCAAAAGATCTTCGAATCTGAATGTCATTGAAAGATCTTCAAATCTGAACATAAACCTGAACATGATGATCTGAGTGTCCACAAATTAGATTTCTTATAAGTCTGAATAACCTGATTATACTGAACATTATCCTTTTCCATGACATCAATGACAATAATCTTCAACAATCTCAGCCATGCTTATGTTATCTTTAGTCATGCTTATCTTGACATCAATGACTCCATCTTTTTCACTTTAACATCAATGACTGCAATCTGTAGGATCTCAGCAATCATTAATAACAGCAGACTTCATTAATTTATTGATGCTTTCTTGATCATTTCCAACTCCATTAACCTTTGCAATCTTCATGATTGTAACTAGCTTTGATCACAACACTTTGACATCAATGACAACATTTCCAACAAAATTGATTTGGAGGTTCATAGCTATTTATTTGGTGTTGATTCATCTTTCCTTGGTATTGATTTTCCTTGAGATTGAAGGGTAGGTTTTAATTTGAGGAAATTTGATATAAAATCAGATATTGTTACAGTCACAACTGGGACGTCATTGGAGGCTTGTTTTTGTTTGTGGAGCTTCATAGGTGCATCGATTCTCACCCAGACTTGGTGCGCCCACTCCATGGGAGTATATTGATGGCACTTGATGTTTAAGCAGGCTTGTGTTGGCTGCCAATTAATTTTAATTTGAAATCAGACCTGCACAGGGACGGCTGGGTGTGTAAACTTGATTTTGCAAAAAGAAGCATCAATAAAATTCGATTTCAATGTGGGAAGGTGGCGCCTGACTCAAGGAGGCAGGATGACCATATTAGAGGTTATTTGGAGCTGGAAATAATTTAACACTTGCCACTCTCTCAGCTACAGGGGCGACTGGTCCAGGAGTTGATTGGTTTCCAAGAAGGCACCACTGGATGTAATATTGATTGCAAGATCATCGCCAGCACTAGGCAACTTCATTACCAACAAGGTCAGACTTCGCAAATGAACTGTTTGACAAAAATTCCAAGACAGCAAGTGAAGAGTTTTTGAGTCTGATTTGGTTAGGCTCATTACATATTGACACACTATTGATATATCCAACAATCATGCGGTCCAGTATTAATTCTGCCTTTCCTTGTCAAGAGCCATTGTATTAATTGCTAATCATATGTCACAAAGGGGAAGACACCATTGTATGGCTTGTATCTTTTGCCATATTATCAACAATTTGCACCATATTGTAATGTCCCCATTATAGCTCAGTTTAGGAGCATATTAAGTTAGCCTGTCTCTTGGACCCTTGTAGGCTGACAGGATGTGGTTAGAGGGTCAGTGGCCGTTTTTGGTGGGTTTTGTCTTTTCCATCCTTTGAGTTCAGTGATTGGCTCATAGCAGGCCTTGGCAGAACAGTGATTGACAACTTCTGACGGCACGTCAATACGATGGGTTATGAGCAAGATATTAATATTTAAGTAAAATTAAAGTGTTTTAACTTTATTTAATGGAATATTATAAAGTTGACTTGACTTTATAATAAAGTAATCACTTAAATTTATTTAAGTGAAATTTAGAACACTTTACAAAAAGGAGCGCCCATTTATTTTAATAAGTGACTATTGAAAAAGTGCAGCCCATTTATTTTAATAAGTGACTATTGAAAAAGTGCAAAATACATTTTAAATGTATTTTAATGAAAAAGTGGCGTCACTTCTTGAGATGCGTGCCTTTTTGGCCTTATAAGGAAAGCAAAGGAAAATTCAAACTCATCTTTTGACTATTTGATATTTTCTCTTTGGCTTTGGCTGAGCTTGGTTTCTTTGAGACAAGGGTTTCAGGAGATTTATCTTTGGAGAGTGACAATTCTTCACAGATCTGTGATTGTGAGACTGTGAAAGATCAGTTGAATGATTGCAACAACGGGAGCTTCAAATTCAGGAGTTTCTATAGTGCTTAATCAGGATTTTCTGTGCAGTAATCAGTAGTTTTCAATAAAATACAGGAGGGTTTGAGAGATTGGCGTCATTCTTCATCTGGTGGACACTCCAGCTTCATGGCCGTACCTTCCTTGCTGAGGACGTGGTTTCTTCTTGAAGTGCGTGGCTCTTCTATCAAGGGCGTTTGAAGTTTTGAGGATAAACACCTTCTCTTTTGAGGGTTTTTCATCTTCTCCTTTGGTGTCTAGCTACTACAATCCATTTGCCTCAGTTTTCAGGCTGGAAATTTCATTTTGTAGCCTTCTACACGGGAATTTATCAGTTTTCATCATTCTTGGTTGGCAAACTGGAATATTTTCTTAATAAAATAATTTGGAGCATTTCGGGTATGTCTATCATTTGCAATCTCATTATTATGGATGTTTAAGACTTTCTGCATTTACATTTAATCAATATTAGCTCAGATCTGAGTTTAATGAGCAATTATATGAAATTGGCCCTTCTACTTCTGTCTAGAAACTTTCTTTAAAAAACTTAAAAAAACAAGAAGATTAGCAAAATATTACAGGGGTTTGGTTGGAGCCAGCTGGGCTCATCACACATATGGCTTGCAAAAATATCTAGGGATTCAAAGTGGCACCATATCTTTCATGGTCTCTGCCAAGCATATTTTGATCACCGTACAACTTGTAGGTATTCTTCAATCTGCAATATTAATCAACTTCACCATAATATGATCACAAGAAGTTGCAGCATGGAATGTAGTAAAACCAACTGCAATATTTGGCCTAAAAAAGAGAATCTAAAGAAATCACATGCATTGCAGTGATTTTAGTAGAAGGAGAAAGTTTTGGTGTATGACCTGCTACAGTGCGGCCAAAGTTGGCTGATATAGTATGGTGTGCATTGGAAATTATGTTGTCATTAGAAATTCACATCAATTGTTTCAGAAGTTGTGCCACATAATAGTTTGATTTCGATTGCCTTAACAGTTTGCAGGATATCATAAAGTATTGACAGTTATTGGTGGCTATATTCACCATATAATTATGTGTACGCCTTACACAAATCTACACACATTCAACATAGTGAAATCTACACAAAGCTGGTTGTGCAAGGAGATCAACATTACACAAATATCCATTAGTTATTTATTGTGGAACATTCAAGTCTTGATCATGCTGTAATGGCTGCAAGAGTGAAAAATCAGCAATTAGGACCTTCCTTTTCTCCTTTGCCACCTGAAGTATGGAAAAATTTCCTTGATATTATGTGATCTGTATCATTTTGTTTGTTTGCTTATAGGCTAGGAAGAACCCAATTTCTTTTTTTTTTGGAGGAGGGGGGGGAGGGGATGATGTAATTAGCATCAAATGTATTCACAATGTTTTGTTAGTTGTGGACTTGAGTAATTTGTTAGTTAAACTTGTCGACTTTGGGATAGTTGTTCATAATTTGTTATAGTGGCTCCCAATAGGATGTTCTAATTGACAATTGTTGCCCCCCATTATATCAATAATTGTAGATAGGAAAAGTATTCAATTTTGGGATGGTCTTCCCTAATATACCCGTATGTAAGAAAACTCTACTTGAATAAAGCTTCTATTGTGTTATATTTTATCACTCTTTCTGGTATGCACTATTAGGTTCTATCATTGTATGCAATTGATACTTTAGCTAGGCAATAGTAAAAAGGTGGTTGAGTCCTCACTAAAGAAAAATAAAGCAAAAGAGTTGCCAAAACTTAAGAATCTGAATTGCCAAAACCTTCCAACTACTAAATCTAGGACATGGTGGGTTGCCAAGCTAGAAGACCATAAACTGAAAGTGACATTGCAAAGAGTAGGGACTGAAAAAAATCCTCTAGATGTATTTTAGCATTCAAGAATTTAAACCTTACCCAGTGTGAATGGTATCTAGTGACCATCTAGATATTAGATGATCCTTCTTGCGGTATGGATCACAGAATAAAAATCACTTACACCATTTAGGACTTCACAAGAATATTTGGTGTACCTTCACATGGATTAGTAGTTAACAAACCTACTGGTGAGCCCATAGCACATAGACACAAAAGGATTATATAGTGAAACAACTGTCGGGTAGGTTTGAATCCAAAGGAATGGATACAAATGTGGGCCAAGGGGCACAAGGGCATCGATAAAGAGTATTTAGTGTTAGATGCATCTTGAATATTATCAAATGTTGGTTGGTAGCAGCTCCGAGGGCCTTTGAATTCCTATAATTTTTTTCCTTTTGGGATGGTGTTGTTGGGATTCTTTCTATTCCAAGGCCTAAGGGCATTGGGAAATGGTGAATATGACAATTGTTTTGTTGAGGTGGATGGATGGACAAAGGTTGTCTAGGAATTACCAATGAGCACGTGCACCCAAATTAGGTGGTAAATCTTCAAATAAGATGATTAGTCTTTGTTGAGATCTTGGATTGTAGAACTTATGAATGTATATGAACAAGTTGTAATTCCATTTAAGAATATGAATGAATTATTGTTGTTTTGTATAACTGCTTGAGTTGGCTACCTGTTGCGGGTATCTAATCTAGTTCTGCATTAATGAGTAAGATAGAAGAGCCCATGGATTTGCAAATTACTTGTTCACCTAAAGTTTAGTCTACCATATGAATTCCCTTGGCTTTAGGGGATAATGGACAACACATTGAAGAATCGTTGAACCAATTTGGTGATCGAATTAATTTAAAGTTTGAGGTGCTTGTTAGTCTAGAGCAATAGTCTCCAACATCTAAATCCACGGAAGATCCTTTGGCAATGGATGAGGTTGATACAAACTTGGATCCCTGAGATTGTACCTTTTGTTAGTTCACATGTTGGAGATAAGAGTTTCTCTTATTCTCCCAACTCCTAATTCTGCTAATACATATGAGACTTTGTCACAATCCCTACATGCCATGGAGCCCATGGTTCAAGGTTTATTGGGCATTTTTGATTCAGTGAGTCATTTGGATGTTGCAGGTGGATCATCTTATATCCTACTAATTATGGATTAGGTCTCATGCCTAGAGAGTTTTGTGCAAGAAGGTTGCAATTTGGAATTCATGAGGATTTATGTTAGCCAAGGATGGCTAGAGTAGGACAATCTAGAGATGCATGAGTAGTGGTTGTTCCCTCCTCGTCCATCCCATAACTTCTCTTATATAGAAGGTGTTATGTACTTTAGCCATTATTGAGCATGCCTTCCAGTACCAGTGTCTACTATTGTAGTCCTCTATGTGTCAGCAACGCCATGCAGAGGAAGAGTACAATGTTGTCAGGGAGATTGTGGCATTGAATAGTGAGCTCTATGACTAGTAGGCTTGCTTCCATGAACAACTCAACCAACAAACTCAGCTCATCTAGGCTCAGGCAAAAATGGTGAAGTTCCCACAAGAATATGACCTTATAGCAGCTCAAGGTAGAACAAGCAGGGTCATCAAGTTCACCATCACTTGGAGGTCGAAGGATGTCCTGCTCTCCCCCACCTCCAACTTCTTCTTGCCAAGTTCTTTCTTTTACTGGTGCCATTGCTGGGACTTTGGCTGTTCTTAAAAGGTTGATAATGTAGACTGTTCCAATAAATAACTTCTTTTTGTAAGCTGACTTGCTATGTTAATCTTGGTTGGCATTAGGTAGTGATGTGCAATTTCTTGCGATTCTATTGTGGGCAGTTGTGTAACCAATAACTAAAAGTCTGGACATTCAAATAGTAAGTCTAATGACAGGTGAGATGCACTGTTCCTCGGGTCCTCTCTCCCTATGAACAGTTTTATCTAACACTACATATATATATATATATATATATATATATATATATATATATATATATATGAAAGTACCGCTTCCAGTTTCATTGTATTATAGTTACTTCTGATGCCATTTAAACTATTATTATCTGGTAGTGTAGAATTTAGTAGCAAACCAAGGATATTGAATTTGCAGAGCTAAATTGTGCAGCAGTTAGCCTAACTTCAAAGGTGTCTCTAACGCTTGCAACTTCTTATCATTACTTCTTGTTTTCAGAAAGCATGATCTCTTTATATGATACATCTAAATGCTGGACTAAAGTGGCCATTAACAAGCAAGTGTGGCAAATGGAGGGAACCCCATCATTGGATTTATCTTTTCTTGTAAATTGCACAATTACCTGAGTTGGGACATAAATTGTAACATTAGAATTGGATAAAATTGTGCATATATAATTTATTCTTGTACTCATTTTTAACAGATTAATATTCTATGGTAAGTTGGAAAGATAAATATAGCAGAATGCTTGTTTTCCTTTGATCTGAATGTTGAGAAATGATATTGATTCTTGGAAGCAAAACAATTGTATTAGAAGTTTTTAACTTTCTAATTGAGAGCAAGCCCTTAAGTATTTATTAGAGCTTTTGTTTCTAACATTATATATAATCAATAACTCTATATAATCTCTCTTTAGTATTTAATAATTGAGCTTCATTCATTACTGGCTCAGTCCCCATGATCAAGTTCATTACATGGAATTATTTAACTTATGTTAGATTCTTATGAACTAATTTTCTTGGTTGAGGGACAATCTTTTGATTTCCTTTAGCGCTGTTTCTATTATCAATATTGGAAATTGTTTTCATATTTTACAATTGTTGCTGATAGATGAATGAAAATCAGGTGTGTGCAGAGTGTAAGCGATTTGGAGCTACTCTTGGTTGTGGAGAAAAGTCGTGCAAGAAAATTTTTCATTATCCTTGTGCAGACTGGCTTTCTACCAAGCTATGTTGCCGGATGTGGGAGGGGTTCAAATATCCAGTTTCATGCTATTACCACATAAATGTTGATGAGAACCGTCTTACTGCTAAGGACAAGAAGATACATGCTAATATGAAGTACAGAAACAATCCAGGTAATGCACCAAAAGTGGAAAACAAATGCCCCAACCTGTAAAAGCTCCACTATCTTATTCTTGTACTTTACTTAGTTCAGAAATGTAACAGTTCACTGTCTTGTGACATAGATAGATCAATATAAATATTATGTTCATTGTAAAATAGGCATCATCTTAAGGATCCTGGTTCTTTAGTGCGAGGTTTGCATCAAAAATTTGAATTCTTAACTAGAGACTGGCTAAAGTTTGTGCGGTCTGGGAAGATATTATACTCCAGTGTAAGTGGTCAATACTTCCATTCTCGTTTACCCCTTTGAATTTTTCGGATTATCAGACCGTTCCTTAACAGAAACTAGTACAAGCTCCACCCAAAGTGTTTAAGCATCTAGAAAATCTTCTACCATACCCATGTAGGTTTTGGCTGGATTTAGTAATGTTGGCGTAACAACTAGCACCTCTGGAGTAAGAGTTGGTACGGACAGCTATGCACACTACGCAATGAGTGCTCTTCAAATTAGGAGGGGAAGCTCCCTCGTTGTGCTTGACAAAAGTACTTGCAAAGGGAAATAAACTAAACTATATCCTGTCTTTTTGCTTCAGCTATAGAGGTACAAGGCTTTCTCGAAAACTATATACATTGCAGCTGAGTATTTTCTGGTTTCGCAGACTACTAACTACAACTAGGCTTAATTACTTAAAACTATCCAGTTTCCTCAAGAAAACAGAGCATGAGGAAATGGAGCAAGGTTGACTATCTGACGATAAACAAGTGTAGATTCTCAACTTGAAGGCAAGGTGGCACATCTATCAGCTCAATCTAAACCAGTTTATTGGGAACAACAATATACGATAAACTCAATACAAATTCTCAACTTGAAGGCAAGGTGGCACAACTATCAGCTCAATCTGAATAAGTTTATTATTCACACACATCAAACGATAACCAAGAATAGATTCTCTACTTGAAGGCAAGGTGGCACAACTATCATCTCAATTTGAACAAGTTCATTGAACACAAAACAAATTTGATCTAACTAAGGAAAGAATTCACCATTATAATTGCATGAAACCCTATGTGGCATAACAATTCATTATAACAGCAAAAATGCATGAACAGATACAAAAAGAGCAATATTGAGGGCAAGGTAGGTGTAATGTCCCCTTCTCAAACCTAATCTTTCCAGTAACCATTGGCCTTTTCTTTGGGAACTCGAAGGCTAGTCGGAAGATAAATTAGGGTTTCCTATTTTTGAGGAGGTCATTGCTCAAAGATGATGGATTCAATGGCGGATTCTTTCTGGGTTTTCAGAGAGCTTCGCAGGGGTATGTTCATCTCGGAATTCAGAGCATTTTCCGGAATTTACTACTTTTAGTAAATTCTATTTTTGGCAGTTCAACAGTCGGGTCCAGCATGGTTGACTTCCTATGTCAGTTTGATCAGTTGGCTTGCTCATTGATGGCTTAGGGGCGCATTTGGAGAGATAAGTTGTATTAATTAATTAAAGTCACGTTTTAATATTATATTATAACGTTGACCCCTTGGCCTAGTCTGATGACTTCAAGTTGTTTTAAAAAAAGTGGTCTTGAGGGTGGCGCATTCATAAAGGATTATTTCTTATTTTTCTAAAGTCAAAACCAAGCTCTAAAGTGGACGCCATGATTAAAATATCGAATTTAATTAAAATGGTCAATATTGAATTTGAAAGAAAAGGACGCCATTCCTTAAAGAGGATTAGGGTTTTGACTTGAAGAAGAGATTAGGGTTTCATAAAG
>VDFB02249631.1:0-14316 GCA_007258455.2 Sequoia sempervirens
AGAGTCCGCTTCAAGAGTAAAACATGGCACTTGCTAAGACTAAGCCCGCCCAACCATACAAAAGTGGCATACAATATAGCCAAGTCCGCTCCAAGGAAATAATCAATGGCTTGGTATAAAGCAAAGTCCGCTAGCAATACATAAAGGAAAGTCCGCCCTTGTTTCTTGGCACAAACACTCAGCAAAGCCCGCCCATGTTAAGAAAGGGATGTGTCAAACATGATTGAAGTCCACCACATGTCTTGGCCATGAAACTTGACAAGGTCCACACTTACCAAAGAGTGACATGGCATAAAAGATGGAATCTTGCCAAATCCGCTTCAAGAGGATAATGAGTGTCCGCACTTAGAAGAATATGAACATGGAAAGTGAATGAGTGAAGTCCGCTCAGCATGTTAAGTCTAAAATGGAAAGAGCAAAGAGGAAGTTTTCCAGCCTTAAAGTGAAATTGAGCTTGCCCCTCATTTGTAAAGGGTGGAGACAGTGTATAGAATTGTTGTGATAGACTATTTCTGATAATAAAAGCTCTTATGCATGATTTGATTTGAACCACTTTTATTGTCAAATAGTGTGCATGGTTGCATAACTTCTTCCACCATAGATTGGAGATAGATTAGAATTAAATTACACTTGGAATAAAATTTGCTTTGAAAGTTTGTTAGATGAATGCAAGATTTGATAAGCATTGATTTATGGTGGAACTTTTGCTCATACTTTCTTTGAACGGATGATTTTCGTTCAATGTGTAAAGTTAGTCTGAGCTTACTCTGTGGATTCTTAACTTCTGTCTGGATAAATATTGTTCGATTGAAAGGTAGTTATTCATGATATGAAAACCATAAGCACATTTTCTTGATGATTGCAATGGCTTTGCGTAGTTGGCACGATTCCTGCGTGGCGAAACAAAGTTTGGTCTCGTTTCACCAAGTCAATACCATCTCTTGAATTCTTAGGAAGTAGATTAAAACTTCTGACCCCTTGTCTCCTTTTTCAATTTGTTTGCTCTGTAACCCAAATAAAAGAACTTCATTGTCCAGACCTTCATTATGAATTGAAAAAATCCAGTGTAAGTCCCCTTGTGATTACTAGCAAATCACAACGCCCATTGAGCTAACCACACATCAAGACCTGACATAAGAAACCTTGGAATCGCCATATGATCTTCTCACAATCTTAGCATACAGGGTGGTTTTTCAAGAGAGGATAGGGTGTCTCTGGGCATTTTTATTCTAATGTACGAGTGTGTCATAAAACACGCATCAACAGGTTAAAGATAAGGATTTGACAATGCTTGCCCTCAATGGTTTGCCATTGTCTTGGGAGTCCTATATTCAAGGAATTAGTGCAAGGTCCAAACTCCCGAAGTTCAATCGTTTGAGGGCCGATTGCATTCATTATGCATCAAGATTGATGGTTAGAGGTGTTGGCCAAAATTCTACTAATGAAGAGATTCATGTTCTTGCCACCCAACCTTCGAAGAAGAAAGGAAGAAGTGGAAAGAAGGGATTCTTCAAGAGGAATCAAGACAAAGGAAATGATGGTGCTCCCCCTTCCAAGAAGAAGCGAGACTTATCCAAAATTCAATGCTTTAGGTGTGATAAGTTTGGTCACTTTTCCAAACATTGTTCAGATAGACCTAAGCATCAGAAGCCTTTGTTGCGGTCTTGGAGAGTGACTTTCTCCATAGAATAATGAATATTTGTTTTGTTCAGCATTGTCAAGCGATGTACCCACTAACACCAACACTTGGCTGATCGACAGTAGTTTTCTCAGAAAGAGGGAGTTGATTATGAAAAAACATTTGCTCTTGTTGCTCGTTACACTTCTGTCTTGCTGCATCAAGAGGATGGAAGATTCATCAAATGGACGTGAAGACAACTTTTCTCAATGGCATGATTGAGGAAGAAGTTTACGTTGAGCAACCTGATGGTTTTGAAGTTCATGGGAAGGAGTCACATGTGTGTAAGCTGAAGAAGGCCTTGTATGGTCTTAAGCAGGCTCCTCGTGCATGGTACGAAAGGATTGATCAGTACCTGTCTAGTTTGGGCTTCTTGAAGAATGATGTTAATTCAAATCTCTACTTCAAGGCAATCAATGGTGATGCATTAATATTGGTACTAATTCATGCTTCTAGGTTGCATATATATTATTTTTACATGTTTTCTCCATTGTTCGGCCCCTACACCGCAAGCAAATGGTTGCATAGTGTGTGGAATGAGGGGGCAACAGGCCTATAATTGAAATCTTTTCATCTATCAGCATTTAGTTGTTACTTATGCAATGTGAAGGACTTTTTCATCTATCTGCATCTAGTTGTTACTTATGCAATGTGAAGTAATGTTTGGAATTTGAAAGATGTGCAATGCAATGTAATCAGCAATATGAATAAATTACATAATATAACCATTCTTTTTATGCTATTGTACATCAAGATATTTAACCATTGCTCACTTGATTAAATTTTCAAAGAGTTTAATTATGCACATGAGGCAATTAAATTTTGATTGTTAACTTCTATTTATCAAATTATCCAATAATCAAGTGTATGTCCATATACAAAAAGAGTGGCATCAACTCAAACCAAAAGAATTTTACAATGATAATGTGTAACCTGCCATCTACGATATCTATTCAATATTTACATGCCAAAATGTCTATCTCATCCCTAAACTCTTGGTGGATCGTAGTCTGGAGCCTCTTTGAAGCACTCGTTGCCTCTGAAGGTAGCTGCACAAGAAAAAGTCAAACTACAATTGAGATTAGTTATACTATATAATTTAAAATCGAATAATTAACATCAAAATCAATATACATTAAATTATAATTGAACTCTAAAATTGTAATCTCGATTACCTGAAATATCCGTCTCTTCAAAGGGTCAGGACTCCTAGAATATGCCCCTTTCAAATAACCGACCAAACCATCTTTTGTAATTTCAATCTATATAGGTGAACAAAAACATAAGTGATCCAAGTTAGCATACAATTGTCACTAATAGGAACATATAAATACCAAACACAAAATAAAATGAACACATACTTCTTTAGATTGATCTTTTTCTTTATCTCTTTTAGGTGTTTCGACACCTCCTCGTTGAGGTGTTTCAACACCTCGTTCAGGTGTTCCAATACGTACTACTTCGGGCGTTGTGGCACTTGTCAACAAAGACGTATAGCTCATAATTCCTTGGACATACAAATGACAAGTACATATGAAACTACCAATCTATGTCGATGTATGTATAATCAATATAAGATCTTAAAATTCTTAATTCAATCAAATTTGAGTTCAATTACCTTACCCTTATCCAACATTGCGCTTCCATAATCTAGACAAGGCTGCACCTCGCTCGCACTAGGTATTTCCTACAAGAGGAAAATAAGATAAACATATAAGTTATATAATTTCATTAATGACAATTCAAATGACAAGAAAGTATATAATAAATAAATGTAAATGAGTGAGTGCAAAAATATATACTGTGTGCGTGTCGAGGCCAAATGAAATGGCCCTCAAGGTGTTATCTGTCACTTGTGTCAGCTCCTCCTCAGACATCAACTGTTAAATAGACCATGTAAATAAATATTAGTACATTATACTATCTCTTATTAATATTCATTTAAAAACAAATGCAAGTTATGAATTCACAACAATTTTTGTCACTATTCAATGTCCCCTCTCTAGCGGGAGAGGGACTGCATGCCGATTATTCCCTCCCTACCTCTGATCTGTCTTCACATGTGAGTCCCATATGAAATGAGTGTCAAAATGCTTGAGTTGTACAAAGAGGACCCAGAAAAACATCTGGCGGCATGGAGCAAATTATGTGGTACACATATGGACTGACGAGGATGATGTCGGCCTCGAACCATCACCAACATCACACAGGAATGTCCCAGCGGGCTACTCTGAGCATGCAGGGAAACCAAAGACCACTCAAAGTGAATAAGCGTGGATGAGTCATTGTGGCATCACATAATATCTAGATGTTATCACGAAGGTGGTGGGAGAGGGGAAAGGAGGGAACATGGTAGGTATTATGTAAGCGCCCTTGTGTGTGGGGCTACCTCCCTGTCTGTAGGAAGGGTTTTAATGTCCAAATTAATTGACATGATGCCCTAACACAAACTCAGCATATAATTTTTTTATAAAGTAAAATGGTACATCCAAATTGTTGTTCGGTGGTTTCAAAAAACCATACACCAACGATCCCAAAAATTTTCTACAATGTCTCTATGAGTGCACCATTTTTGAGAACAGTTTATTATAGCAAACCCAAAGTAATATGGGGGTTAACAAATAAAGAGGCTGGACTGGGTTTTACAGCGTTATTAGAGATCTTTCACATCATCACAAGAAAATCCACATGCATAATATTCCCTCATGTCTTCTCACCACGAATGAAAGGAATTATGTTGGGTGGAGAGGGTTTCTATATTTTTAATTATTTCCTTCAATGTGTTTGACATCTCGGATAATGGAGGGATTCTCGTATAAACTTCAGAAATGCTCCTCAATTGCTGCAATTTTTCACCAATTAATTATTCAATTGATGATGGGCATTGGAATTGGTGGAGGCGTTTGACATTTTATTGCATTTTCATTATTGCTTAGCCATAATGCACGATTAAGTTAAAACAAATTAATATAATTAAATTAGACAATATAAATGAAAATATTATAAAATACCTAATTTTTAAAAATAACCAACAACTGTTTAACAAAATCTAAAATTATCTAATTTTTAATCCAAATACATAAAAACCTATTTTTAAATCAAAATCTATTACAAATATTCAATTTTCATCAAAATCCATTACAAACATTCAATTTTCATCAAACTCCATACTAAACTCAATTTTTTCATAAAAAATCTATCAAAAACCCTATTTTGAAAAAAATCTATAAAAAATTAACTAAAATTACACAAATCTAATTGAAAATTTGATTAGAGCAAAGAAAAACCAAGAATCTAACCTTTTGAAGATGGATTTGAGCAAAATCGGATATCTGATTTGCGGAATGAATTTTTCACTATGCGCCCGTGGTTAAACAAATGTGAAATGAGTTTTAATCAGGCTGAAATAAAATATATGTGTCACAAATCGGATATCTGATTTGGATCGAATATCCAATATAGAAATCTAGGTTTGGGCTTTGCTTCAGTAGTGTGTACTGACACCCAAGCCACATAAAGTCAACTCGGTATTTTCGCGTTTTTGAGTCGATGAAATACGTAATTTTTTCTCCATTGCCACTTTTTGGCATACCATGATCCTGCACATACCCTGTATATATAAAGAATGTATATATATGTATATATCATATACACTTATTCAATAATGATGCTTGCAGCAATTATTGAGTCTTATGAATAATTGTAATGCTTAATATAAGTGTAGACATCTAAATTTAATCACTTCCATATGATTAAATTTGTTGCCTTTTCGTCTGTCATATTAATATTAATTTATTAAATTAATATTACATCTTTTGTTTTATACTGGTAAAGTATTTAATTTAATAATTAATACTTTGTCTTTTACTTTATTCCTCTCTAAATTAAATAAATACACTAATTTATTTAATTTAGTCATTTTTCCTCTTTTAAAAAAAAAAATCAATTTAAAATTCCTCACTTTCTCTCTCCTTGCCACATCCTTCATAACTTTGCTCTAATCTGAATTAATTTAATTAATTCATGATTATGATGTGCATTCTCTTAATCAAAGATTAATGTCACATCCTCCTACATTTGCCACTTGCCTCTAATCTTCCATTAATTAGCCTAATCCAATGTTTGCACAACCTTAACCAAGGTCATTAGCTATTTCTAGCACCACTTTGTGGTCAATTCTTCTGTTCTGGCGCAGATATTGATATACCGTGAGGTTGCATTACCGTTTTATTTTATCGACGTGTCTGCTTTGGTTTTAGAACCAGCGTTCACGATGCCAGGGGTACAGGGCGAGGACTACGTCACAATCTCCACATGTGACCAGAGTCCACGCTTTGGAGCCTTTTGCCCTCTGGATCATCTTAGGAATGTGAATTTTGAATTCACATTTATATCACCCAATGCATTTTCGTTTCACATTAGCAGATTTTTGAGGAGATTCAGATTCTCAAATGTCCTCCCCACTTGGGGACCAAGAAATCTTTTTGTAGGCTCCTCCTCTCGAGGTGCATGTCCTTTTCCACCTCATGTACCCATGCTTGACAACTCATCTCCACCTCATATCCCTTTATCCACTTCACCCTCCACATGTCAAGATGTGAGGGCTTGTGGGTTCTCAACCCACCATAGCCCTTCATCTTGGCCTTGTTGGAGCAATCTTGTCAAATTCTCCTATAAATACTCCCTCCTCAAGGGCATTTCCAACACTTTGCATTCTCATAACTACATGTTGTCAATTTGAATCCTCAATCATTTACCATCATCTAGCTATCTTTTTAATCATTTGCACCTCCAATCTTGCATTTAGACATTCAAGCAATCATCTAAGGAGCACACAACCAATCCAAGCAAGGGCCAATCAAAGAGGTATCAACACCAAGGGAGGTAAAATTGTTTGTGTTTTATTTTATTTACATTCATTTTCGTTGTACCACTATTTTGGCTAATCTTGAGGTGTCCTTGATATTTTCTCATTCACGTTTCTTAGTTATTTTGCACATTTAGAGTAGTAGAAATTCCAAGGTATACATTTCTGGCACGCCCGATGGGACCCACACATGGGTCTTGCATTTAACGTCTCTTCGAGTTAAGAATTTTGCAGGAAAAGCTCGCAAAAAGGCGGTAGCGCCCTACGCAGAAAGGCGGTAGCGCCCTCGCAGAAACACGGTAGCGCCCCACGCAGAAACGCAGTAGCACCCTACGCAGCACAGTTTGGAAGGTAAAATAGGCGTTTTGACTTCGTTTTTGCTCTAGTTTTTTGTTATTTTCACGTGATAACTCTCTAACATTGTGGTGGCAAGAATATTGTTGTTTTTCGCTAACGTTTTGCAGCATATTGTGGTGAAATTTGACCAAAGACGAAAAAGAGGACAACTAACATTTGTTTGCAGGGTCATCTATATAATCAAACTTTCAAAAATTATCTTTGCTATTTTCAAACATAGTCTAATTAGGGGGATTAAACCTCATTGTTTGATGTGGTTGTTTACTTTTGTGTTACCCAAGGGGGCATTGATTTGTTCACTTTCCTCTTGCACTTCGTGTGAGCCTGGGGAGTAGTTGGAAACAGTTAGTGTCTTCCTTTTAGTGGGACCTGCTTGGGGATTTTATCACCCCAAGGGACGATTCCAATCACGTGTACCAGCGGGGTATATAAAGAGGGGAGAACGAAAGTTGTACCCCAATCCAGTTGCATCGTAATTGGTGGAGCGTCGAAGCTAGGGTGATACCTAGATAGACGTGAAGAGTTGGTCCGAGCCTTTCAGTATCTCGCTGGGGTTCTCGACTCACGTTTGTGACGGACTGGTGTTCACGGTTGTGCCTCACGTACCGAGAGTATATCGAGGACTCCCTAGAAACCTTGTGCATCCTAGATTAAGACTTTGCCTTGCCATACCCGTAATATTAATCATAGGATTATGCTTGCTTGAGGTGTTATCTCTTGAAAAATCTGTCAAATTTTTGATACTTTGGACTTGTTTTATCATTTTGTGTCCTTGCCATAGCCTTTGCCATCAAAAACCAAGCTTTGTCCCCGCAGAAACACGGTAGCGCCCCTGATTTACTGCAGAAAGGCGGTAGCGCCCTTGATTTACTGTAGAAAGGTGGTAGCGCTCCTGATTTACTGCAGAAAACTATCCACGTCCCTGATTTTGCTGTCAACACCCTGATTTTTGCTATAGAGAGGCAGATTTCCCCTCCTGGACACTCGAAATTCCCCCATTTGGATCTATTTAGCCTCTAAATCACCACTTAATCGTTCCCAACCATTATCCCATCAAACTAAGCCTTCATCTTTGTCACTCTAAGCCTCTCGAAGCCTCCATTTTGATCCGTTTAAACCTCCATTTTGTCATTCCAAATCTTCGTTAACCCTTTTGAACCCACCATTCATTCTCCACAAATCATCTTTAATCCACCTTCTTCATTTTAATTCTCTATTTACAAGTCAATACTCTCACCTAACAAACATCACAACTTTACCATTCACACCTCCCAAACACCACCCATAGCCAAACCGTCCTAACCTTGTATTACAAAGTGGTTACCTAAAATGACTATGGCGCTTGAAATTGATTATTAGTCTTTAACCTCAACCCCAATCAATTCACGTCCATCTTGAGGTGAATTCGGTGTTGTAAGTTATCATCCGTGGCCCAATCAATCCATTCCTAACTTAAGGTGGATTTGGTGCCGTAATCATCCTATTAATCAATCGAAGCTCTAGGGTCACTAAGGGTAATCCCACGTGATCAAGCTTAAGGTCCCTCTCTCACATCTTTCATACCAAATCCAATCCAATCCAATCCAAATCCAATCAAATCAAATCCAATCCAATCAAATCCAAATCCAAATCAAATCCAATCCAATCCAAAATCCAAATCAAATCAAATCCAATCCAATCCAATCCAAATCCAATCCAATCAAATCAAATCCAAATCCAATCAAATCAAATCCAATCCAATCAAATCAAATCAAATCCTAATCCAATCCAATCCAATCCAATCCAATCCAATCCAAATCCAATCAAGTCAAATCCAATCCAATCCAATCAAATCCAAATCCTAATCTAACCAAATCCAACCCAATCATAATCCAATCCAATCCAACATATCCCAACAAAATTTGATCCAAAATCCAAACCCCATCTAAATCACACCTTACCCAATCATAATCAAATCATTTGACAAGGTCATTAATCTGCTCATCCCACATTTGCATGCCCGTTCAGACCCGTTCACAAGCAAAGAAAATGGCCGACCGTCAAGCTCAAAATGCCCAATCCAACAATCCCCAAGATCCTAAGAACACCTCATCAGATCCTAACAAAGGTACCAACATCACTCATGATCCCCATAACAGTACTTCATCGCACTCCAACACTGAGAATCAGAATAACTCACCACATGGAGAAGAGAGCATGGTTAATCAACCTGAACTCACACTTGAGGAACATTTTAGTAATCCTGCCAATGTGCAAATGACCGACCGTTTGCTTGAGAAACATGGGGAAGAAATCTTGGCCCACTTGATTAAGAAGGGTGTTAAACCTCCCTCCAATGTTGACTTGTCCAAATACAATGGTGCCCCATCTCACGTACTCCAAGAGTCCCAAAATGCACCCGAAGGTTCATACTTTTCCAATGTTCCTCCAGTCGAGGGTTGGCATCAACCTGAATTTGGCAATGTTGTCCTTTATCAGGTTAATTATCCCCCACATGCTTCGACCTCAGTTATAGGTGGACCTCAGGTCCCCGATCCCAATAATCCTTTCGCTTATGGCATGCCACAAAACATTCCGCAACCTCCGCCATTAGCATTAACCGCACCCCCTCCTTTGAACCCACCTACAGTCAATATTGGGGGTACCTCCTTTGCTACATCGCTTCCGCCTCCTGGGACCACCAACACACCACCTCAACAAGTTCACCAACCTACCATTCCACCTGAATTGCCTCCACAAGGCACACCCCAACTGAACATTCCAGGCGGAACCCAACAACCTCTTTCACAAAATGTGCCCACACAACCTCCGCCACCTCATCCGCAGCAACTTATACCCAATGCTTTGGCCTCTTCACAACAACCATCTTACCAATCACAAGGCAATCCATCTCAACCTACTGCCCAAACCATATATCCCTTTCTTGCGTCCCTTTTGCGTCCAAAGGTCCAACCACAACATAATATCCCACCTCAGTCCATACAACACTCGACGCCACAACAACCACCTCCACAACACTACTACCACCATAATCAACAACAATTTCACCAACAACCGTTTTATGCGACCTCCCAACAATCCCAACAATACCCTCAGTACCAACAAACCAACACACAACGTCCTACCCAAGTTCCTCAACAACCTACCCCACACCTTCACCAAACAAATTCATATTATGCCCCACAACAACAACCCCCATATCAACAAAATCCCCTACCTTACCAACAAGCCGTGCCATCATCCAGTTATCCAAACCCACATTTCAACAATCCAACACCCTTTCAACAAGACCTCTCATCTTTCTATCATCTATATCCCCCCAACCCACCACCAGCTAGCTCGGAGTTGTTGGAAATCAAATCTGCCCTTAAGGACCTCCAAGCAGGGGGCACAAAACAATCATTTAAATTTGAAGATATATGCCCATATCCGTTCGATCCATCCATCTCATTGATCCCATTCCCTAAACACTTCGAGATTCCAAAATTTGACAAATACAAGGGAGATAAAGACCCTAAGGCCCACTTGCAAGAGTTTTATGCACAGTGTCAAGAAGTCATGTACAGTGATAACTATCTCTTACGCCTGTTCCCAAGAAGTCTAGCAAGCCATGCCCTAGATTGGTTCATGACTCTCGAAAAGGGGTCTATAAAAACTTTTGCAGACTTATCAGAACAGTTTGTATCCTACTTCTTCAATTTGCGGAAGGATACTGACACTTTAGATCTCTTGAAAGAGAAACAACGGGATGGAGAAACCTTTACCAGCTACCTCCAACGGTGGCTTGCATTAGCCAGTCGAATGAAAAATCCTTTGAAAGAAAAAGACATGGTCACTCTTTTTGTGGAAAATTCACATCCCGACATGGCCCACAATTTTAGACTACACTGTGTCACCACTTTGCTGAGATAGTGGAAAAGGGACCTATCCTTGAACGCGGCCTCTTTATTGCCAGCGACATCAAAATACACAACAATATAAAGAACTCGTCAGTCTCAAGCATAAATCATGATTTTGAACAAAAATAATGCAGTGAATGATTCCGAGTAATGTGACACCAAACATGTCCAAGGGCTAGTTAATGCATCCCAAGGCAAATAAATAAATTGCATCTACTATATCAGTACCGCTAGGGGTACCCCGCCCCCAAATACCAAATCAAAGAAATCGTGGGGAACACCAAACGTCAATACGCCCAATTGGGTGAACCCTTGAGTGTTGTTTTCAATAAATTGTTACAAACCAATTATCCCATCACATATCCTGTCACCAAACCATTCGATGAGTCCAAACCCAAGCCGACATGGTTTAAAGAGAATGAGTATTGTGACTTTCATAAAATCAAGGGACACTCCTTGAATAAGTGTCAGGGTTTAAAAAATTATGTCCAAGATCTCATTGATCGAGGAGATATCAAGGTTGACCCCAGTCAACCTTCGTCGTCCAATGCTCAACTGCAAATCTATCAAAACGCCTTCCCCAACCACAGTCAAGGTCCCAGCACTTCCACTAGTCATCCCCAAGACAATGTTACATTCACAATGTGAATTACAAGAATGTGCCCTTCAATTATGAAGGCTTATTCATTACTGGAGCGTGGAACCTTATATCCATGTATACACGCTAAAGCCAAAGACCTCAATGCTGTGATTTCACAACGAGCCCGGTGATCACCGCCCCTCGTACCTCTGGCACCCATCCAACCCACTCAGAACTCTCAATATAACATTCTTGATCACCTAAGGAAGACGCCCGCTCATATATCTATTCTGGATTTGCTTAAGTCTTCTCCGGTACATCAAGAGATCCTCAATAAAGCCTTGCAGGAAACCCATGTCCCAAATGACATCGACCCCACACAATTCCAAGCTTTGGTGGGACACTTGGCTTTGTCTCACCACCTCCACTTCAGCCAAAATGATATGCCCAACATTGGCATCAATCACAACCGCCCCCTACATATCGAAGTCATAATTGCCCGTCATAAAATAAAAAGGGTCTTGGTAGATAATGGCTCTGCCCTCAATTTATGTACTCTGAAATTCATAAAACAGGTAGGGTATACTCAAGCAGACCTAAGCAACTAGATAATTACAATCAAAGCTTATGACAATGTAGAAAGAAATTCAGAAGGAATCATCAGTCTCCCTATCCAAGTGGGACCTGTGCTCCAGTGTACCACCTGCCATGTCCTTGATCTGGACTTACCGTATAATCTCCTCCTTGGCCTCCCATGGCTCCATGCTATGCAAGCTGTTCCATCCACATACCATCAATGCCTCAAATTCCTAGTTAATGAACAAGAGGTCACCATCTATGCCGACCCCCAACCATTTGAGTATTGTCAAGCTTTAGAAGCATCTTTTCCCCATTTACATTATTGTCCTGGGGTCGAAATGGGGGCATCCCAGTCATTATCCTCCAATCCATCATCCTCCAATCCATCATCCACTGTAATCACCACTCCATCCTCTGCCACTAACCCTTTAGTCACTAGAGTCCAGATCATTGACAAAGGGTGCGGTGAGTATCAGATGCATACGGCTCTTAATGTAGCCACCATGCCACCGTCACCACATGAGTACGGTCAACCTTCACATGCTATACAAACGGAAGACAAGATCATCACCTTCAGCGGTAAAAACATTCCTACTACCACTTTCAGGTCCCCGAGTGTCAAGGTCGATGCGCCAGAGGAAGACATAAGTCAGTGGGTCTACCGCGAAGAGCCCGAACCAGAAACTCCTCTAAAGAAATATTTTCAGGAAAAGTATTCTTGGCCAACAAAGTTCGTGGAAAAACATAACTACCAAGGTAGAGGCCTAGGTAAAGAGGAACAAGGGCGATTACAACCCATTGATACGTCTCTGCTACCAAATAATGTGGGCATTGGGTATGACAGAAAGCAAAAGAGTCCCGCAACATCACCTAATACTTCCAATAGTATCACCGTGGACGATGGCTCATTGGAAGACATACCCGAGGAGGAATCCATCATACATGCATACGATGATGTCGATCACACTAATTTATCCTCCATGTTCGAATGCCTATCCGCTTTGCACCATCACCGTCCTTCACACCAACTCATTGATTGGGACCTACATAAACACCACACTTTAGTATGTCCCCAGTACACGATGTCAAATCTCTGGAGGGATTGGGGGAGGATGAACACTCCACTCGCAAAGTAAAAGTAAGAAAATAAAAAGAGGTCATCTAGTGAAAACCTCTCCAAGCACTTCCTAATTTGTGAAAAAGTAAAAAATAAAGGACGATCTCGGCTTAAAACCTCGGAAGAGGCGCTCGAAGATGGAGATGTTCATCTTCCCCTTTTATGGGAACTCCAGCCATGGATCACCTATATTAATCGAAGAGACGCAAGGAAGTTAATTTGGGGAATCACTGAAAAAGTCCTCAAGATCACCTATGTAGCCAAGTTACCTTCCAAATAAGAGTATCTGATTTTTGTGCGTACGCATCTAGAAGGAATCATCAACTTTGTCCGTCATACTCGTATACGTGCTTTATATCCCTTTAGTGGTCCACCACTTAGACATTCGGCCCCAGACGCCCAAACCCGGCCAGCGTAAACTTCGTGAAGATGCATCCGCAAGTTGCATTGTTAGTAAAGAAAGAGTTGGAGAAGTTAATCGACGCGGGTTTTATCAGACCTATTGATTACTCTGAATGGATCTCCAACATAGTGTCGGTTGCTAAACCAAATGGTGACATTCGGGTCTGCACAGATTTTAGGGATCTCAACAAAGCCTGCCCAAAAGATGATTTCCCTCTTCCTAATATTGACATGTTGGTCGACCTAACAGCAGGATATGAGATGTCCCTCATGGATGGCTTCTCCGATTATAACCAGATCTGAATCGCACCAGAAGACCAGCACAAAACTGCCTTCACAACTCCTTGGGGCACCTTCTGCTACAATGTTATGCCCTTCGGTCTCAAAAACGCGGGGGCAACATATCAGAGAGCCATGACGGTTATCTTCCATGACCTCATCCATATCATCATGGAAGACTATGTTGATGACCTGTTAGGGAAGTCCAAGACACGAGCAGAACATCCGGCCATCCTGAAGAAGATATTTGAGCGGTTAGAACATTATAAGTTGCGGCTGAATCCAAAAAAGTGTGTTTTTAGGGTCACGTCAGGGAAATTGCTGGGTTTCATTGTCTCTCGCAGAGGTATTGAAGTTGACCCTACCAAGGTAAAGGCTATCTTAGACATGCCACCTCCACGCAATCTAAAGCAGTTAAGAAGCCTCCAGGGAAAGATGCAATCCATCCGTCGGTTCATAGCCCAACTCGCAGACAAGTGTCAGCCATTTACTCATCTTTTGAAGAAAGATTCCACCTTCCGCTAGACCCCACAGTGTCAAATGGGTTTTGATAAAATT